>APFE030385565.1:0-11505 GCA_000404065.3 Pinus taeda
ATTCCACTCATCAATGTTTTTTTCCCGCGTCAGCGATAAGGATTTTTGGCTCGATTCTTAACAGGATAGTGGGTCTTCATGAAGAAGATAAGTGAAGTGCCTTGATTGGAGCTTGAAGGGCACCAATTGAAAAGATAGCATTTGGATTGAATTTTTGTGTAATTTTGAGTTTCAACCTCATTTTATTTAATAGGGGAGTAAACTTTTGGAGTCCAAAAGTTCCTAGTGGGGAGGTGTGGTCAGGTGATCAAATTTTAGCTCAAAAATGAAAGTGCCTAGAAAGTCTTGTAATTGGTGTCAAGCTGAAGTGCTCGTCGTTTTGAATCCAACTACATTCGTTTCACCTCAATCCAACACTATATGCTCAATTCATTTCGTTCTGATCATTCGCCCCAACATCTAAAAAATGAGCAAGTTTGCTGACTAGGCTTTTGTATAGATGACATCATCCAGGGTGACTGTGCAGGTACAAACCAATCAGGTGCTGCCAAGTGTCAAGCTCTGGCTTGTGTAGGTGGTCGAATTTTATTGTTTTTGTGTGGACCAATGGAATGATGCCACGTGGCCCAATCATGGGCTTTCATGTGGCACCTCCAAAGCACACTAAAATTTTATGGTTTAGGCCAGAGGCCTGGGCGGGTTCGAACCCCTGACCTCAAGCCTACCAATGTCAATCTCTACTGAATGCTCTACGGATGGTTCTTATTAACCATAGTATTAAACTTCTATTTAAGTTGTATTGAATTCGCATATGGGGGAAGGGGTTGGGCTAAGCCCCTGGGCCCCAGTTGCAACCTCAGCATATGAATGTGGCGCAGAAGGGATTGGGCCTGGGGACCAGCCCCGACCCCTGATCACAACCTCCCACGAGACCACAAGAATATCCAAGAAGGCGCTAGCGGAGAGGGAGCTCGGCAGAAGCTCCAAGTCCAAGTCACCTTAGCGCCACAAGACTGTGGCAAGGGCTCAGCATATGGGCTCTAGTGAAGGGGGCCAACTCCAGTCATATAGCCTTTCACGTGACCTTGATGCGTGGAGTAAAGGAGCTCGACGGTTAGGGCAAGTCGTTGGCCCGAACCTCGACCCCATGGGATTAATGTGACCACGCACACAAATTTTAAGAAGCTAATCTGGCAAGAGCGAGTAGTTGGCCCTAGCCCGCAGCCGCATGGCCCATGTGCCCAAAATTTCTACCTTTAAGGGCTATTGGGAAATTTAAATATCCAACAAATTGCACCTTCGGCAGGTTAATTTGTCACTTCTGCGGCGGAAAACAAGGCGGATTTGTAGGATAGATAGACTATTGGTCTGATTTGTAGGATAGATAACCGCAAAACTACATGGAGAGCTTGTAGAACCATGTATTTGTGAGTTTTGGGCCTTTAGGAGTTCAAGAAGAGCGTGCCTAGGGGTTTTTGGACATTATGGATCCAATGATGACCTCTATTTGCTTATTTGAGCACATATAAAGGAACCTTTTGCAAGTTCAAGTCCATGTGTGTATGGATCAATTAGTGTTTTGGAGTAGTTCTTAAATTTGTTTGAGCATGGATAAGGCCTTGTAGGGGTTTTCTTACTTGCAGAATTTTACTGCATCAGTTTGTACTTGTAAGGTTTATCTCTTCTATACTTTCTCACCATGTCTTGTTGAGCAAAGTTTTCTATTGTCCTTCAATGTGGAATTGAAGTGCTTGTATGCTCATTTTCAGATGGAGTACAGGGTCTTTGTAGGAGACACCTTGTGTTGCTAATGTTTTCATGATTGACTGTAGGTTGTCATGATGTTTATGTGAGAGTTATTTACAGGAGAATATTTCCTTGAAGGGGAAATAGCCACATGTTTTATCAGCAAAATTTTATGTACTCCTTTTCCACTAAATATATGGAGCGGTCTAGCTATGTTGACAGGCCTGAAGATGTATCCCAGGAGGGGTGAAATCCATCACCAAATCCTTTGTTCTACTCTTCATGAATGCATGTATGATTTTTGCGATGTTGTGTTGCTTATGCTTAAGTTTACATGTGAAAACTAACTCATAACTTGAAGAGACCTTTTGGAAAACATGTTTTGTGTTAAGACCCATTTTCCTTGCAAAGCGTCGGAGAACGATCCTTGGTTTTAGGAAGAGGAAATTGACCTCCTCCTCCATTTTCAGATCAGGGACTATGCCACGAAATGCCCACTGAAGAAAATAAGCAAGAAGGAGCCTGCAGTAGCAGCAACAGGTGAAGCTCTAGCTTCACAATTCGAACTTGATTTCACTCTCATTTCATGCATGACAAGCACTGTAATGGGAAGCATGTGGCATCTCAACAGCAACGCCTCATTCCATATGACGGGGAATAGAGATCTCTTCAGTGAGAAAGACCTCAAACAAAACATAGAGTTTGGAGATGATGAGAGGTATAGTGTGACCGACAACAGTAAAATTACTTTTAAGAGGGAGTTTGGCTCCCCTCTTAGACTCACAGATGTGATGCATGTTCCAGGACTAAAGAAGAATCTTGTTTCCGTCGCAGTATTGGAAGACCGTGGCTATGATGTGATATTTAGCAAAGGAAAGGTTTTCCTTAGACACATCATCGTGGGACAAGTGAAACATATCGATGTGCGAGTCAAGAACCTGTATTCACTTGATGTAAAAGATCCATGAAAAGCCTTGAGGAGAAAGGAAAAGGTTAGAGACTTGGTGGTTGAGAGGGAGCATGAATTACCTATCAACATGCAGCCTCAGATGCAGCCTTAGAAGCAACCTCAACAAGTTGTGAAGAAACCACAATTGGAGAAGCATAGAGGAGACCGAGTGGAGACATCCACTCAAGCAGATACCTCTAGTAGGGAGAAATTACAAGCCAAGTGGGCAGAAGGAGCACATGTGGCCATACCTCCAGGTGTGAGGTGGGGCGATATGAAACCTTAGTCCAAGAGTTTCAGAAATTGGGTAGGATCCATTGAGGTGTTTTTTGTATCATGGATCATTACCTTGCTACGAGGGCCTAAAGTATTTAATAGCAGGATGATCAGTGTCAGACAGATAATGAGGAGTGTTGAGCAGTATTGACAACAGAGCAATATTGACAGCAGAGCAGGAGGCTCGGTAGCAGAGTCAGAAGCAACACAGTTTTCCTAGTAGACAATTGCAGACACAATTGATTCAATTTATTTTGTTTGACTGATTTTTGGCTGCAGATGTTACAATAGCAACAACGATAGTGACTAGAGTTGCTTGCAAAACATTCCAAAGGTACCAGATCGTGATAAAGTTGAATTCCTTTCTTGTTGTAGGGAGTGTTGAAAATATCAATAAGAAATGTTTAAAATAGCATCAAGAAAAATCCTAATTTAATTTATCCTTGAATTAAATTGGGAATAAATTGTAACTCCACATCTTATGACAACTTGTAATAGTTAACTAAGTTAGTTTGACTTAGTTGGCTCAGTTTATTCAAGTTGAGGGTCTAACTAGAGTCATGTAGATTGTCTTCTACAATTAGGAGCACTAGTTGAGTCTATTTTGAGCTGTAATTACTTAATTCAATTTAATGGGGTTAAATTCAGTTAAACTAGTTCCAACTAATGGAGGAATTAGTGGGAGATCTAGTAGTGGGGTGTAACCTACAATATTGGGGTGTAACCGGCACTGCTCAACCAATAAACTGAAGATTAACTCATAATTAACTCATGCATGTCACATCGGAGAAAGACCCAATTGAGATTGGAGTTCAGGGACAATGTACTATGAGTTGTAAAATCATCTAAATTAAACAAATGGTGCATGCAGTCAGAAAAAGGCCTAAAATAAATCATTCCTTAATTAGAAAAATCACTAATTTTAGCCATTCGAATTGCCTTTAAAAGGAGGAATGAAGGCACAAGTTTAATCGTTGTTTTGGTGAGCGGGAGTTGGTGAGACCAAGCAATAGGAAGCACAAGTTTGTGTGTGGAGTTTGTGAGAGAAAGGTGTGCCAAGAGAAGCTTGTGCACAGGTTGGTAGTGAGATAGTTAGAGATAGTGCAGAGATTGCTCGGGCTTGAACAAAGCATTGTAATCTTCTTATATTTTCTGATTAATGCAATACACAGATAGCAGGGGTTTTTAGTTGTGGCTTTCCCCATAAAATTATTGTGTTATGTGTGATTGAATTCTTTCTCTTATATGATTCGTAATTTCGTCGATCGTTTATTGTTTCCGCTGATGAGTAGAGTATATTCAAATCAATTGTTTTAGCATATTACAATCGACAGTTTGAATCTACAGGGAATTTCTACAAATACTAACACAACTATGTAAATTAAATGTTTAATAAAGTCATAGCCATAAACTATTTATGTGTCATATAGTTTATCATCCATTTAATTTATGTAATGTTGAGAATATGTAAAGCCATGACATAGTAGAATGGAGGTCACAAACGCACTATACAAGTTTTGAATTGAAATAAAATATGGAAACCCTTGATTTTATCAAATTACATTTTTATCTTTTAAAAAATAAAAAAATATATTTCAAAATAGACAACTGTAAATCTACACACAATAAAAATCCATAAAATGACATTTTATGTCCTTGGTGATGAGTGGTGAGTCCACCCAAAACTTTGGACAATTGTAAATCTACACACAGTAGAAATCCATAAGAAGACATTCACCATAATACAGGCTGTAAAAACATACATACACATTGTAAATCTACACAATGGAAATCCATAAGAAGACATTCACCATAATTACAGGTTGTGAAAACAAACATACAAATTGTAAATCTACACAGTAGAAATCCATAAGAAGACATTCACCATAATTACAGGCTCTAAAAACATACATACACATTGTAAATCTACACACAGTAAAAATCCATAAGAAAACATTCAACATAATTACAAGTTGCAAAAACATACATACACCAATATTAAGCGAGTTGCTCATTCTGCAAAGATTTCTTGAAATACAATTTAGATTTATGACTATCCATAATTTGAATGTCTCCAAAAATTTTCAAAATATCGAATATATATCTATGATTAAAAACCATTAAAAAATAAAAAAATACAAATTTAATTTATGACTATCCATAATTTGAATGTCTTCAATTTTTTTCAAAATATCGAATCTATATCTATAATTAAAAATCATTAAAAAATAAAAATAAAAATCAATAAAAATTACAAGTCCATAATTTTAATGTCTCCAAAATTTTTCAAAATATTGAATCTATATCTATGATTAAAAACCATTCAAAAATAAAAAATAAAAATCAACTAAATTAAGATAAAAAATGTAGTAAAGATATGGAAATTCTGGTCATATTTAGAGAAAATCTGACAAAGATTTTTGTAAATCAAAGTTATAGTTATTCAACCTCAAAATTTTAGGTGTCTACTAGACATTTTTGATGGCGCTGAAACCATTTCCACCAGACATTTTTGATGGCGCTGAAACCATTTCCACCATCAAAAACACGATTCAAACATGACGTCTACACTATTTTCAAAAAAAAATTACCCAGATTTTAAGCGTCCGGGCAATCCCTCAGACACGGTAAACTACTCCTAGAAAAAAATTCAAAACGTCGGGAAACACCAAAAATAAATGATATTTGCAGAATAACCGAGAGTTTCAAGCCAAAACGTTGGGAAACACCAAAAATAAATGATATTTGCAGAATAAGCTAGAGTTTCAAGCCAATCGATTTGGAAAATTTGAACATCAAAAATGAAACGGCCATGAACAAATTATCGGTTTCATGTACGGCTGTTGCCTATCCCAGTCTGCAGAGTTTTCAGATCAATTCCCGCAGAGACCAACTTTGTGAAGTAACACGATGTTGCTTCTTCTCTTAGACAATATGAAAACATGAGAGTGGCGAAGGAAGCACATCGTTATATGTTAAGAGATGGTTTTCGTCTATTAAAACAAGAGGTGAACCAACGAGCTATTCTACACGAATGCAATTCGTATACTTCTCTGTTGCAGGCATGCAAAGACATAAGAGCATTGAATGAAGTCCATGCTCATATGCTCAGACATGGATTCAGCCAGAATATCAATCTTGAAACCAAGCTTGTAAGTAGGTATGCCGTTTGCAGCAGTATAAAGAACGCACGCCTATTGTTTGATAAAATGCATAAACCAGATTTGTTCTTATGGAATGTGATGATCAAAAGCTACGTCTTAAATTGTCTGTACGAGGAAGCTCTCAGACTCTATTGCCGAATGCATTGTGCAGGCATACGGCCGGACAATTTTACATTTCCCTTTGTATTCAAGGCATGTGCCGAGCTATCTGTGTTTCTAGAGGGGAAGAAGATTCATACCCATGTGGTCAAAAGTGGTTTTGAATCAGATACATTTGTGGGTAATTCAATGGTTACAATGTATGCCAAATGTGGGAATTCGGAGTTTGCACGTCAACTGTTTGACCAAATGCCTGAACGAGATGTCATTTCGTGGGGTGCCTTGATTACTGCTTATGCTGGTGAAGATGCGTATGAAGCCTTGAGGCTGTTTCATCAGATGATGCTGGAAGGAGTGAGGCCTGATCCTGTTGTCATGATTAGCGTGCTACCAGCGTGTGCGCACTCGGGGTTTCTGCATCAAGGTAAGTGGATCCATTCCCACATGATAAAGATTGGACTTGATCAGAACATTTACCCCAAGCTTGTGATTATGTATGCCATGTGTAGTAGCATGGAGGATGCGCGTAAATTGTTTGACAACATCAGTATTAGAAATGTTTTCTTATGGAATGTGATGATTAAAGGCTATGTGGCAAGTGGTCTTTACGAGGATGCCATCTCACTATATTATCAAATGTATGGGGAGTGTGTACAGCCGGATAATTTCACTTTTCCCTCTGTTTTTCAGGCGTGTGTCGACTTGTCGGCTTTAAGAGAAGGGCAGAAAATCCAAGCCCAGGTTGTCAAATTTGGATTTGAGTCTGATGTCTTTGTGGGGAATTCCCTCCTGGCAATGTATGCAAAGCGCGGAAGTTTTGAAGTTGCGTGCCAATTATTTGACGAAATGTCTGAAAGAGATGTGGTCTCCTGGAGTTCGATTATTTGTGCGTATGCCCAGAGTGGGCTTGTTTTTGAGGTCTTGATACTTTTTCATCAAATGCAGTTGGCAGATGTGTCACCTGACGCGGTCACCATTGGTGATGTACTCCAGGCATGTGCATCTTTAGCAGCTCTGCAACAGGGCAAGAAGATTCATGGATATGTGATTAAAAGTGGGTTGGAATCAGATGTTTCTGTGGGGTCTGCGCTCATTAATATGTATGCCAAATGTGGGAGTCTAGAGATTGCATGTCAGCTATTTGATAAAATGGGTACCAAAAATGTAGTCTCTTGGAGTGCAATGATATCGGGATACGGAATGCATGGGCATGGTGAGCATGCCGTTGCTGTTTTTGCTCAAATGCAGCAGACAGATGTGAAGCCAGACCATATAGCCTTTCTTTCTGTTCTGTCTGCATGCAGTCATGCAGGCCTGGTGGATGAGGGCCGAAAATACTTTGATTGCATGATCCGGGAACATGGTGTTATGCCTTGGCTGGACCACTTTGCTTGCATGGTTGATCTACTTGGGCGTGCTGGGAATCTGGATGAGGCAGAAGACTTTATTAAGAAGATGCCTGTAGAACCTAACATTGGTGTGTGGTTGTCCTTGCTTGGTGCTTGCAGAGTTCACCGCAATATTGAGATAGGAGAGCGCACTGCAGAGCAGCTTTTCGCCATAGATTCTGCTAATGTTGAATGTTATATGCTACTTTCAAACATATATGCTGATGCTGGCAGGTGGGATGATGTAACAAAGGTGAGAAAAGCAATGAAAGAAAGGGGATTGAAAAAGATTCCAGGATTCAGCTTGATTGAGATAAATAACATGATCCATACATTCTTTGTGGGAGATAGTACACCCTCAATCAGAGAAAACTTGTGCAATGCTGGACATCTTGATAGAGCAGATGAAGGAGGCAGGGTATGTACCTAGCACAAATGTTGTGCTGCATGATGTGGAGGTTGAGAAGAAACACGTTACTGTGGGCATTCATAGTGGGAAGTTGTCTCTTGCCCTTAGGCTTATCATCACTAGCCCTGGAACCCCTCTCTGGATCAGAAAAAACCTTCCTGTATGTTGTGATTGTCATACTGCCACTGCGATCATTGCCGGGATAGTAGGCAAGACATTATTATGAGAGATGCTGATCATTTTCACCAGTTCAAGGATGGATTATGTTCCTGTGGGGATTTCTGGTGATGCTAATTATACTGTGCAAAATTAGATTGCATAACTCCAATATTGTGCATATTCAATGCCCTGGAGTTTGTGCATGGATATTGTTTGGAATGATTTCAGCTCTGACATGGTGTTTGGACCATCAAAATTTCTGACAGTTCTGTAATACAAGACACAAGGTGCATTCGCATGGCACACAAGCATATGACTCTAAGTGCATAAGAGAGGGAATCCTTAACTTTTATCATGAGATTAACCTACAAAAGGGAAAAATTGATGACCATGGGTGAAGAAATTACCAAGAACCAGCAACCTATTGCACTGGCAAGGCATAATTTTTTATTTCTACTTGAGTTTACCCACACAAAGTATTCATATGCACCGTGCTGTAATTTGTATTGTAATTGGTCTTTCTACAGAGCTCCATGGACGATTGGCTCAAGCCTCAGATGATGTTATTGTATTATGCCTTTGATTTGGTATTGAATTTTATGGCATTCTTCTATACCTGCCCATCTGGATTATGAACCTTATTAAGAAATGGATCATTGGAATCTCCTATCTCAGTAAAGGTGCAGGCTTTGGATTGACAAAATAACTGTACGTGCCCATCAACGATGTTGGAACTTCGCTGCAACCAGTGTAAGAGGTTCTTGTTTTGTGGTGCGTAATGGAGTAAGAACACGAACTTAGGCACCCTGTTTTGAGAAATCACACCTGTAGTGATGTGGGCTAGTGATAAAATTTCCTTCAATGTGACAGCACTGCATCAGTTATGTCTCAACTTGGTAGTGAATTCAATTAGTTCGTATGATGGACTTGTTGCAGTGTGTAGTAGGATAATGGAAATGAGCCATACATTACATATAGACATCAGTGAGGTCAGCATGAAGGTCCTTACATCAACAGTTTCTTACAGATTAGATATATGTCCGGAGTAAAATGTTTCAAACTCAGAGTTTAGCTGTGGAATAAAAACATTGAACCAAGCGCCATGCTTTGAGGGACTGTTCATGTAGTAATATTGGTTGTTTATGATGCGTCCTCTAATGTTATAGCACCATGCTATAGCTTGGAACCAGTATCATTTTACATGTCCAAAATAAAATGTTTCAAGCTCAGAGTTGAGGAGTTTAGCCAGAGAATAAGAACATGGAACCAAGTGTTGAAATATGTAATAGTCTAGGTTCCGTCTATATAATGACATGTAATCATGTTTTTTATGTATTTAATGAAAAGAGAAAAAGAAATTTATTATTGTTATTCTTGATGCATGGGTTTCATGCTCAAGGTTATTTGATTTATAGGTCAAACACCCATTGAGTGCTTCTAGGGCTTGTATTTGAGTCAACAAGTCATAAGAGTCATTGTCATATATGGAAGACCCTTTTGGGCATGTTACATATTGTAAAGAAATTTATTTGGGTCATAAAAGACCCCTCCAAGGCCTTGTCAAACGAGCTGCAACAAGTCAGCCTACATGGAAAATCAAGTCGGCCTCATGGAGGCAATTCGTACCCTTAGAAAGCCTATATATAAGAAGGAACTCGACCTCATTTGGACACAACAAGCAAGTTCGATCTCCTCAAGAAAGAAGCTGGAAAAAGGACGAAAATCAAGGATAAGAAGAAGAAAAGCAAGATCGAAGTTTTGGACCCCTCTCTCTATTGTGTTACGGTTTCTAAAGTTGTTGAGCAGGACAAAATTTTGAAGCTGCATTGAAGCTGTGAAGTTGCATCTAGGTCGAAGTTGTGAAGCTGCGTCAAGGTCGAAGTTGTGACGCTGCATTAAGGTCGAAATTCTGGAAGTTGTTGCTAGGTTGAAGTTGCAGAAACTGCTGTTGGGGATCGATAGCCTATATCTTGTGTCCTCTTGTCCCATTGTTCTTTATTGTTTGGTAGTTGTTTGATGGTAGAGAACACTAATTATAATCAATGAAAGAAGAAGCAAATCAAGTTTAAGTAAAAACACACCACAAGCCGTTATCAAAGAAGAGAAATCACCTGATTTAGCGGCCCCTAGATTTCTCAACTCCAATCACCATGATTCTATGGATTGTTCATTTAATGATATCGGTTGTTTATGATGCCTCCTCTAATGTTACAGCACTGATTCAGTTGGCAATCTGGTAAGTTATGAATTTAAATGTTTAGTATTAAGAACTTGTGGGCAGTGAGATGATTCAAGCTGGCCATGCATTACATTCAACCTTAAGATTGGTATTGCCCTTTTATTGGCAGGTTTGTACAGTTAGACTACATATATGTCTAAAGTATAATGTTTCAAGCTTACTATGGTGTTGTTTAGCTATAGAAACAAAGTCAATTTTTCTGGAAACAGTCAATAAGATGGGTTTGCTTTTTCATATACAGTCAAAGCTGGTGCACTCTGAACACTGACAACCTGTACTTCGTTCAAGGAAGAGAGGGAGTGACTTAACTCCTGGATGAGGTTGCCACATCTTTGGTTGTTTGATACAAGTGCCATGATGAAAGTGGCCATTGGATGGTGGTGTTGTTGCAGGTTGGATGCTTTGTGTGACTATAATTGCAATGCTAAAATCTTTTGTATTGTGGTTGCCACCTATGTAACTGCATTTGATGAAGTTCTTCCAAAACATTTGAAATTCACTGAATGTGAAAGAAAACCGATTGCCCAAATTGAATTTCTAAATTTTGGCAAATTTTCAAATATTAATTGAAATTTTAAGAACAAAAGTCAATTAGGAAAACCTAGGTCAAATATTTTGCAGATTTTGACTGTTTTTAACAGATTTGAAGTTAAACAAATTGTATTTGTGTTTTTTTGGAATATGGAATTATATAAAAAATTGTCTATTACTTCTTTTCGAACTTAATAGTGAATTTTTATGGGACTTTTTAAGTTTTAACACTGACGAATTTATCCTGAACATTATCTCAACAATTTCGAACCAGGTGATTAGGATGCCACTAATTTCGATGCAAAATTAGTGAACTTGGACTTAAATGTAATCATCTAATTTTGAAGCGTAGGCCCTAAATTTTACCATAGTTGTATCAAGTCATATGTTTGAGACTTTAGTTCCTCCACTGTGGTCGTATATGACTGTCTTTTCTCATGGTGTTTTGTACAACACAGATTTTATTGTTACAATATTTTAATGTAATATACAATTTTACATTAAGTTAGCTTCTTATTGTGAACAAATATTATGCACACCCGGTATGCCAGTGATTGAGTATGAATTTAAGTACAACTTTCTTCCCACAAAAAAAATGCAGAATG
>APFE030385580.1:0-18683 GCA_000404065.3 Pinus taeda
GGGATATATAATATGGATGGTTAGACGTGGCGACATAATTCGCATTGGCCTTGATGCAATCATTGGATTGGCTGGGAATCACATTCTTCCTCCCCCAATCATCCAGTTTCTTCACGGGCATGAGCTGTTCACTCTTGCTGATATTGGCTGCCAACAATCTGTCATTTCCTCCTCTTCCAGTTGGCCACATGCTGAAAATTTGGCTCTTCTGATGGAGCTCAATGTCAAATGGGAAAATTACAGATCTAATCTCTATCACGCAGATATTGCTCTGTCTAAGAGGGCAGATAGGCATTCTTGGGGCGGTCTTTCTCATGGAGGAGAAATCTCTACCAAAGAAACATACAAGTACATATACAACATGCAAAGGTAGTGCGCTAGAACTATTTAGCAAAATAAAGGCACCACCCAATGCTATGGATAATTCAGTTGGTTGAACTCCATAAAGTATTTCGAGGTGTGAGTTCAATTCTCTTTGGTGCATCTAGACTTGACCTGACCAGACTTTATGTGTTCAGTGGCCATCCAGTTCAGCCCTCTACAGTAAATCAGTCTTATCAGATCTGGATTCATATTTCCACCCACTACAAAGGTCTAATCAGACCTGATAGCTATTTATGGACACCGTTCAGTCTACTGGCCATCCAGTTCAGCCCTCTACAGTAAATCGGTCTTATCAGTTCTGTTTTGATATTTCCACCCACTAGAAAGGTCTAATCAGACCTGTATCTATTTATGGACACAAGAAATAAAGAACGCAATGTTTCAGGAAGTTTCTGGGCATCCACCATGGCTTCAGCCACTGTAACTGCTGCAACTATTAGTCGCTCTGAGAAGCCATATTCAGATCATTAAGAAGATTTTATATATGATCTTCTGGGTGGAAGTTTTCTTGTAAATTGCTTTTGTTTTGAATGAACGCATGCTGGAGAAAGCAAGTCCGTTCATATGAACAAAAGACGCGGGTGGGGTGAGAAATCAGAGACGTGGGGGCTCTTTTGTCCTTCTGATTCAACTTGATTGATGTCCAAATTTACCTCTGAAAACTCAGAGAATGCATGTCTTTGGAATGGTATTTGGTGTATGCAACACACCAGAGAATTGGTTGCCACAATATTCTCTAAATTAGGATTGGAAGGTATCGTTTCCTCATCGCTTCACAATCTCTAGTTATTGTGCACTCTGAATCTTATAAAAAAAATGTCATTGAAAGAATTCCATCATAGTTTGTGTAGCTTAAAGCGCTCCTGGGAATAAATGACCTTAGTTTTAGTTCGCAGTGGGGTTTTATTTCAAAGGAACTGTCTAATTCTACTCACCTTTAAGGGGCAAAACTTGGAAGTTTGAGAGGGTCCATACTTTGAATGGCCTTAAAGGAAGTATTCCAGCTCCTTTGACTTGCTGAACCAATCTTGATTCTCTGTCATCTTTTTGGCTTGGATCCAGCTAGATCGATCTCATCTTTAACCACAGATCTGTAATTTTGGGATAGTGTTTGTGGATTCATTCAACTAGACACCACAATTACATTGGCACCTATGTAAATAACAGATCTGATGTTATATGGGCATGTAGCTTCAAGGACAGCATGGCGTAAAGCCATTGCCACTTTGAGTCAGTTGGCCTTCCTAAACCTGTGTAGAAGTAGCCTCACCGGCAAGATTTATGAAGCCATCATGAGTTAAACTTGACAAATCTATGAGCAAGATTAGATCCAGCAGAAAACAGCAAGGCGGGACTCATTCCTGGAAACAAGCGGAATGGAGAATAGTGATTCCCCAATCTGCATGCAAGTTGAAAGTTGAAGCTTATATATAAGCAAGTAACTTGTTGTGAGGTATATTTTTTTGGTGGATCTGATTCATGCGAATTTGAACTTTAAATTTCATGGTTTACATAATATTTCATTACATGGTAGTTAAATAGATACAGTTACAAAGAACCAAGGTGTCCCAGATCTAAGCGGAATACAGTTTTTCCAGCATCTGTGGCAATTCTCTGTGCTCATTTTAATCACATCTTTGCCAATATTTTGGGATTTTTGGCCATCTACATAGAAGCTACTATTGATACTCAATGGAAATCTGGACTCAGTCTTTTCAGCATCTATGGCAGTTTTTTCTGCTCATTGTTCCTCGACCAACTGTATCCAGCTTGCAGCTCAGTGAAATCTAGTCACAGCCTTTCCAGCGTCTATAGCAGTCTTCATCATTGTAATCACTTCTTGGCCACTATACGAGAGTCTTGAGCTAACTGTATCAAGCAGATGGGTACACGGGAAAATGCACTGACAGGTGAATTTCCTGGCACGTTGTACCTGTTCAACGATCTTAGAATTTTAAGTTGTGCACTGGGTTTTCGTTTTTCTTCACTGATCTCACAGTTTTTATATTCCTGGATTACAAATCTAATTAAG
Organism: Pinus taeda; assembly: GCA_000404065.3. NCBI lineage: Eukaryota > Viridiplantae > Streptophyta > Pinopsida > Pinales > Pinaceae > Pinus > Pinus taeda. Next base: position 2,417 of record APFE030385580.1, read on the forward strand.
TTGTTTGTTATTATAATAATCTTGCAGGTGTTGATTTGAAGGGAAGTTTGAAGCTTGTTTGTTATGGTGTTGGTTTATACAACAATAAATTCACCATAACAAGTTCTGGGAATTTGCAATCAATATTTGGAAAATCCGGTGGAAAGAACAGAGTATAATTGTTTAACACTAACATGGGAAGCCTTAAAAGCCTGCCATTATTGAATTTGTATGCAAACAAATTGGGAGGGTAAATACATGTTCCTCTTCCTCAGCAATTTCTCTGGACTAATCATCCCTGAGAAGACAAATCCGAACAGGTACACATTCAAATCTTCGATTGTGATTTCGTTTCAAAGAAAAAATGCATAAAGAATTCAGGGGAAGTGGAGGTGCCTTTGAATTCATCCGCCCATTTTTAGTTATGATGGGCATGGGAGCAATGTCAAAGATGATTGCAGGGCAGGAACTCATCAGGGAAAACTCTTTGATTACCAAAGAAAGTGGGATGGTACGCCTCGGCAGAGAAATGCCCTCCAAATACTAATACTAATGAAAATTGTTGTGCCCTCCATACAATGGAAAAATGATTCAAAAGAAATTATTTTCGAGTTGAAGAGGTGCCCCAGGAACAACTTTTGTGCCCTCCATACAATCGAAAACCCCAGGAACAACTGTTGCGCCCTCCATACAATCGAAAAATGATTCAAAAGAAACTATTTTCGAGTTGAGGAGGTGACCCCAGGAACAACTAAGGAGGTGCGTGAGGTGGATATAGAGGAGGCTACAGAGGAGGCAGGAATGGCACTGGAGAGGATCCAGAAGCTAAAACATACATGAAAATTTTGCCTGCAGTTTCTACACCCTATCTTCAAAGAGCTATTTTTTTAAGAAAACAAACAGAAAGCTAAAACACATACCTGTTTTAGGCAAAAACTATGGAAGATCAGCCTCACAGAAAAAAATAACAGTAAATGCAGAGCTGGTAAACCTGTCTTGGCTATTACTCCTCAAAGCACACTGATCTGTCTGCTCAAAAGTTTCCCAAATCGTTGAATACCAAATATTTAGAACCCAACTTGCCAAATATCATATAATATTATAAGCCAGCTGGTTCAGAAAATAAGCTTTCCTCCTGGGTGTGAACCGTGACAGCGACACCTTAATCAATCGTTGGAAGAGAATGTTCAGGCGGTGGGACTTCGAGCCAAGGAGATAAGAACAGCCGATTCGAGCCAAGCCCAGCCAAGGAGATAAGAACAGCCGATTCGAACCAAGCCCAGCCAAGGAGATAAGCGAAATTTTAAATTTTCCCACAAAATTTTAAATTTAAGTCTTCTTCATAATATTTTTTTAAACGTTCATTTGCCAGCAGTTCTATTAATTGAATTTTCCCACAAAATTTTAAATTTTCCCACAAAAATGTTTGAAAAGTCTTCATCATAATAATTTTTTAAATGTTCATTTGCCAGCAGTTTTATTAATTTGCGCATTTATTTTATTAATATAAACCATATAAGTTTTATTAATTTGCGCATTTATTTTATTAATATAAACCATATAATATTAATTAACCTGTGCATCCTATAAATTATATAAACACACATTTGCATCCTATAAACTATTCATCTTAGAGGCATTCGGAAGTGGTTTTGTACAATGTGCATGGTTTATATTATTGCTAAACCTTAAAAACCATTCATAGGTCCTAGGATGATAATAACCATTCGTAGGCCCTAGGATGATAATAGTGTTTCTTTTTAGATGATGTCCAAGGTTCCAACAAAAGTCATTTTTGTTGGGCAAATCCTCACATTAAACCCATACAACATTTATATACCTATGGTTTATAATGATGGCAAATAGTGCTCTCACCACTTAATTGTGCAAAAAGCCCCAACTAACCTAGTCTAGGTTAGATGTCCTCGATATTAACATATTATCCTACATTATCCATTAGCTCATGGAGATAGAGGGTTCAAGGACTCTCACTTGATGGTTGGGGACTATAGTCCATCAAGAGGTCAAATGTCGGGCTAACTGTGTTAAGGACACCTCAAGGTCAACCAACACTAATGCAATGTATTAGTTGTTCGTACATCGACCTATCAAAATGTCACAATATTGGGTAGTAGACATTAGTAAGTAGGACACTAGTCACCAACAAGAAACCTTGATAACGATAGAGTAATGATGTGGTGAGTGGATGTGGACCCGGGGATACCGCATGTCAATTGTGTGGCAGTTGATTTGACATGCTAACGTCTCATTATGATGTGGCACCAATGTGGGTCTAGATGACTTGGCATACCAATGTGGCAAGTGATGTGGCATGTTGACATGGCAATGGAAGGTTGACTTGGCACCAAGGTGATGTATAGGTGGTAACCATATAGTGACGATGTGGATGTTGGGCTTTTGGATGTTAAGATATCAACTAATTAGTATCAATGACACTCTTTAGCCTCTTCCCGAGGGCCCAGTGGCTTGATAGCTCAACCATTGGCCTTTCAAGATATTGGGTATTGAGAAATTAGGGCTTCAATCTACAAGCTTGTTTGTATGTTAGGTGTCGAGTATCGAGACAGTAAGTATGTATAGAGCATTAAGGAAAATCATGTGTTTCGTGTGAATTTGGGCAAGCTTAGAAGTCGAGTTGCAAACTACTACAAGTGTCCTTATTTTTCTACAAGAAACAGTGTAATGTGAAGGTGAATATGCTAAACGTGATATTGGATGGCAATGATGCTAAGGAGAAGTTGGAAAATTGAAAAGTGCACCTATCCAATGCATCAAAACAACTTGTGGTAGGCTTAATCTAACAAAATGCAAGGTTGTAGTGTTTCTTGTAGTTGCAAAATATAGTAGAGTGTAAGAAACAATGAATAATACATAATGAACAATAAATTTAAAATAGTAATGGAAATTAACTAAATTCAAAGTAAAAAATATATTTAACTAATGTAACAGTGCTACAACTATCATCAACAAATGTTAAGATAATCTGCAAGAAAAAATTGCTCATAAACTATCTAAATAAACATGCATGAAAGTAATGTTCATAAATATTTTGTAGACATAAACAAATGTGTGAACAGAAATGATACAAGAGGGATATTGACCACGTAGGTTGGGCCTTAACACAAGGAAACTTAAAAACCTTAGAAGAAAGCTAAACTAAGAGCTGAAATCAAATATCACTTCGATTAGCAAAAATGTTGTTTGTACATGACAAAGTTACAAAGAATGCTTAGAATCTAAACCTCTTGTATTATTCACATGATTTCCTACAATTTTCTTCTAATCCTATTATGCTACTCAAGCCTATTGTTTGTACAAGTGGATAGGAGGAAAACTCCTTGAGTGGAGGATTGCTTTCCCTCCAAAAATCAATAAAAACCTAGATCTTGTTTCCTAGATCACCATGTAGCAATAGTAAGGAGGATTTACTATCCTTAGGAAGTCGTGTTGGTTTTATTTTGTAGAAGGTAGTAGGCCCCACAAATATCTCTAGATGATTCTCCTTGAAATTTGTGTAAAATCCATTCAAATATTACACAATAGTCATGTTAGGCACATAAAGTATGAAAAATATCTTGGACTCTTCTAAGAACTCATTAAGCTAGGAAAATATTATTAAGTGAACAAAATTAAGTTCAATATAGCCTGTATGTGCCTAGGAGTGGTTAGAAAAACCTTATGGGAAACTCATCACATATATTAATTGAAAAGACAAATTTTGAATTTATCAATTATTATGCAATTTAATAAATTTTATACTTAATATTAATTTAAGATTTAAATATAATCTTAGTGTATTGTGTATGGCATAAGAAAATAATATGAAGTGTTATCAACCAATTTCCTTCCTTATATTTATTTGTAGTCATCATTATGTTTTTTACCCTTTTGCATATATTGGGCCCTTCATTTTGAGCTTGTTGGAGCACGAACATTAGTTCAACACTAGGAATATGTCTCCTCCATTCGTTTTTAGTGTATTGTTTGGCTTTGAGAGCGTCAGATTAGACTTTTCTAACCAACATCCGTACTTAGTATATTGTTTGGCCTTCAAAGCATCAGATTATTCATTTCTAACCAACATCCATATATTTTTTCTAGAATATTTCATTCCCTAGAATTTTTTGGTATTTATTCTAAAAAAATATATAGTAGAAAAGTTCTCGCATCCAGACCTGGAATTTGACGTCCCACAGGACGTATTTTTGGTTTTTGGACGTATTTGACGGGAGTGGAAAAAATTTCCACGTCAAATTCGACGTGTGATATACCCTGCAAACCGTCAAAACGACATCTACTTCCATAAGTGAAACATAGAAATTTATAATACCTTATTTATTTGGTTGAGACCAGCAGGGTGCGGTAGTACACAACGCAGTTTAAACTTAAACTCTTCACTGTCCCACTACCTACTACCTAGTACTTACCATTAACTATCCAGCTGCAATTCGTTGCTCAAATTTAATCCGACAAGACTTGCAATTCAATTCATGTATGGTGACTCACTCACGGTCACCTCCTGGCAGGCCTGGAATTTGATGTTCCACAGAACGTTTTTTCCATTTTTAAACGTATTTGACGGCACAATTTTTTTTCAAACGTATAAAATGACGGTAAAAGAAAATATCAAACCGTAAATTTGACGTTCAGGTATCTCGATTGCCTGTCATAAATTTTAGGGGGGAATGAGGGAGCACAGGCTCAGTCAACCTCACCTCAGCGGCTCCGTAGATTATTCCAGTTGGAGAAGAAAGGACGGATTTGGTGTAAACTTTAAATGATTTTTTTTGTAAAATTAAATAAGGGTCGGTAATTCAATTTTAAGGGCAAGGCACAGATTTCTTATTTTCTAGGGCGATACATATTTTTTTAGCAGAGGAAGAGCCGCCTAAGCAGAGGACTATTTTGCCCCAATTTTTTGATTTGCAGACTCAATCTCCTCCTCTCCTCTGATCTTCCAAAACATTGTCCTCCTCTCCTGATCTTCGAAAACAGTAGAGGTGAGTTTTTTGTTGTTTTTATTGTTAGTTTTACTTTTGAATCTTTGCGAAGTGTGGGTATGAATTTAATTTGCAACTCTTTGAAATGTGTGGATTAAGATTTAATTTAAACGTTATCAAAGTGCGGATTTAAATTAATTTGATAATTTGGCTAATTTTTGATTTAAATTTAATTTAAAGTTTCATAGGCTAGATTTTGTTTCATGTGTGCCTGAGTGGCATTTAAGTAGGAACACTTGCATTTAAATTTACATTTTCATTGTATTTTATAGTCTTTTTGGCAATGTATTTGAATTGAATCATTAGATGTCTTTTAGTTTTTCAAATGATAAAGTTCATAAACTTTCTACTTTTAAATGTGTTTACATTGGTCACTTTCATGTCTTTAGAGATGTAGAAAGGCCGTGTTCAGCTTCATGTGGGAGTTATTTATGGGAGGAACTTGATTTCATGAGTGAGATGATATGCATTGTCTCTGGTTTGAAGCTTTTCTGGTTTGAAGCTTGTGTTTCTGCATAAATTGATTTCCACTGTAGTCTAAGATTTTGATTCCTACTCTTTTTAAGCCAAAATTGTGGCTTCGTTATAGGACAATCCTTAATACTGTCCCTTTGGCCCATCCCATTATTGTGCCATCTCAACATAGTGAAGAAGAAATAGAAATTAAGTGTGCCCTTGCCACTAGATCCAGTGACTGATATTTACTCACTATCTTATTTGTCGTATAAGGAGATTTTGACTCACCATCTTATTTGTGGTATAGGGAGATTTAGAGTTGAACGTTAATTAATTACTATACTTTTCGGAGTTTTTTTATTGCTCTGAATACAAACAATTTTGATTCACATTTTCTAATTTTATTACAAAATTTTAAAATATTTATAGTTTAAAATTTAATTTTAAACATATAAAAATTAATTTGTCTTTTTCTAAATTTAAATATTTAAATTATGCTAAGTTGATGGCCAAATTTAAAATTTGATTTTTTAAATATAATTTTATTAAATTTGAAAAAGAAACAATAAAAACTTAAAACATTGTTTTTCATTTCACATGGATCATTGTATTGATGACAAGAAAAAAATTCTGATTATTGAGAGTGGTATGTATAGAGTAGATTTTTTTGTGAAATTTATGGTTATATTTTTATTTTTTTTTGTTTTTGTTTAATTATACTATTTCATGCGCTATTTAAGTTGAAATTTTTGTATGATTTTTTGTAGTTAAGCATGATTATATAAATTTTATTTATAATATTTCTTATTAAAATAATATTTTTCTTTATTTAAATTTTAAAGAGTTTTTTTGGATTAAAATATTGTATATTACCTTATGGAATTAGAGATATATCATATACTAACTAATGCTTAGAGGGAGGAAGCAAATCTAGACCTCTAAAGTAGTATGACTTTGTTATAAACTGACAACACTTGACTCCTTGTCTAAGGATGGGTGGTTTTTATAAACTCTCTTGTCTGGCCTTCTGCTCTCTTGTAACAATACAATTCATAATTCAGAGTTGGTTTCACCTATAAACATTCAATCTTGCTGAAAAGGAGGGATTGGACTCTAGACACAACATACATTCCAACTTCCCAAGTCCAACAAATGCTTAAGTCCATAAACTTAGCATTCTCTTCTTTCTTTACTCCTAGCATAGTGAAGTTCATTTCTACATTACCCCTAATTCTAGGCCGTGTTGAGACTCAAAGAGGTATTACACTCATGGCCTCCAATATTGACATAGTCATAGACTCACATAGGACACAACTAGGCTCTATTGAATGAACTTCGAGAAAGATTTTTTTTAATCCAATGGTATTTTCTGGAACCTTAAATGTTCAACCTTGACAAGCAGTGGCTCATGTAACAATATGCTTTTGACTTTCGGAAAAATTAATTTGTTGAATCTTTCTTGTATATTTTCAATCTACTTTCATATCTACTCAAAGTATGATAATTTTCATCTTTCATATCGGAAAGAGTTCTCTTTCATATTTCCACAAAGTATGACAATTTTCGTCTTTCATATTGGAAAGAGTTTTCTCTGAAGCCCGCCTACCTTTGAAGCATGAAAATGTATTCCTCAAGAGGTCTCAAATTGCAAAAGTTCACCACAATCCATGGGCATGTTCTTAGAAAAAAATTGACTTAGCATTTCTTCGCACTATTGTTCATATCTTTAATAAAAGGCTCCTCAATCAGTTATAAAAGTTATCATAACTCTGCCCTTGTTGTCAAAATAAATAACCCGCATTGCCTAGAATCATGATTATAAAAAAATAGCAATGTTAGTTCAAACCTTTCACAATGAGGATGATACTTCTGTCCACTTCATTGTTGTAACAAACTATTTATTCATCCCATGTTGTAGATGGAACTTAGCAAATTTGAGAGAGATCACATGCACAAAGTTTAATACGAAAACCATTAAAAGTATTAGTTTATGTCTTGATGGTTGCATTAACAATATACATTATTATTGTTATTTTAAACACAAGTTATCATAGATTTTAGCTAAAATATCAAAGGTGTCATGATTGGGCTTAGCCAACGAATCATTTATGATGGGCAATGGTTCTTCGACAACTAGTTACTTCCATTTAGTATTTTTCTCTTGATGTAGAGTTTCCACGTCTAATATGCTTAGAGGGATGCATAACACCATCTCATCCAATGATGGTTGAGGATCCTCATCTTCCTAACTATGTGACATTCTTTAGTGCCTTTCACATATTAAAATTTAAATATATAATCAAACTATTAACCCAAAAAGATGAAAAGCCTTATAAAACCTTAAAAGTGTGGTTTTATGCTATTTCTAAACACATATGCTAACTTAGGAAAAAACAAGACACTTTCACACAGATTAGTGAAAGTTGAGATGCAAGAGTATTTGAAAGAGAGTTTCCCTATAAGAGGGAAGTTGACCCTCACAAATTTACATAGAACGTATAATGAAAGGCATGAAAAATATAAAAACGTCATTAAATTTTCATTTGATGGGCAAAGGAGATTTGAAATTCCAAGCCTGCTCGCATCACACATCAAACCAAAAGGATACAAAACAACACACTTCTATGTACAAGGTACAATCACAACTCAATCAAAACAATCATGTAAATGTGTGCCTATTTTGGACACAAGAAAAAGGTTCATGCAGAACTCATGGGGAGTTGAGGTACCATATGGTGTGCCATGATGGGGCCATGCCATACAAATTTTAACTATGAGACTCCTAAAGATTGATGATAACAAGGAAAACCTATAATCATAGGAGGACATAAAAAGTGAGTGGTCTTGTGAGCTAGTGTGGCTCCATGACAAGGACTATGAAAACATAAAGGGGTGACAAGAAACTCATTGACTAGTATCAATGTCCCGTTTTTGCCCTATCTAGGCCATGCACTCAGTCCCCATATTTGAGGATGTCTGCCCGATGGACCGATTGCCCGGTCCATGAAATCCCCAGGACTAATGCACCTTCGCATTGTGATTGCTATTACTGCGAAGAGTATTATTGCTACTAGCCCCCTGTTGCGGCTGCCCTCTTCCTCCCATAGGAAAAAACATCACTGGATACCTCGAACAAGACGGGGTCCGGGAACAACGACTTATGACTAAATCTAATAATTTGTTGGTCTTTGCATACCCACTCTAGCTTAACAAGCCTGGTAAAGCTCAGGATTGAAAGAAAATATATTTAGTAAAAACCCTAACGCCAAGGGTTTGACAGTGAAATTGTGGACAAATCCACCGAAATAAAGATCGACAGATAGGGGAGAAGGAGGCTAGCTCAAAGCTATGGTCGAATCCCAACGGCTTGAACAAATTTCCATAGTAATGAAGCTTCAATGTCCCAGACTGAGAAAAAATCGAGTAAGCGATCTATAGAAGCCTTTGAGTTTGTTTTCGTGGTTTCTTTAAGACTTTGTGATTTTCACTGATGAAAAGATATTAAGCGTTCACCTGCTGCAATTAGTAACACTTTCGTTCAAAGTTCATCCAAGCAATTAATTTAGTTTTTTATAGTTTAATGTTATTAAAAATCTATCCTTCACGGGATGGATGACAATGGTGATATTTCTTCCCAGGGTCATTCTCTCTCGGGTTGGAAAGGGGTATTGTGCTGGAATTAATAAGGCTTTGGTTCAAAGTTTATTCGAGCAATTAATTTTTTATTTTTCTGTTTATTTTTCTGTTATTAAAAATCTACCTTTCACGGGTTGGATGACTGGCGATATTTCTACCTATGGTCATTCTCTCTCGGATCTTTTGGAAAAGGGTATTGTTGTGTATTGGAGGCCAAACAAAGATGGAAGATACACTTATGTGAGTGGCCTAAAGAATATGATATATCAGATATGACCTAATGAACTCAAATATATCTGAGAACTATATCCTTCTCACTCTCCCTCTCTCTCCCACGCTTTCCCACTCTCTAGGAGGTCACCATCTAGATGCTCTGCCATAGGTGGATGATCCAGTCGTCCCTATAAATGTCAGAGACACAAAAAAAGGCCTCGGATTTGCCTGTACCACAGGGTTCCGAGAGTTCCGGAGCAATGAAATCAGATGCCGAGGAAATGGATGTGAGCTGAGACAAGCAGGATCGAGGCTCTGTGCCAGAGGAGAGGTTTCCAGAGGATACTAAACCCACTCAAGAGGTAGGCAACTACATTTTATTTTTATTGTTTAATTATAAGAATTAATGCAAGAAACTTGCCCATGAGTGACTTCCGTTGGTTTAGGTGATAAGTCTGGATGGTAATTTTTCTACCAAAATCGCCCGGTGCTTTCCTGTTATGCCATTTAGGTGGCGTGGACAACGGTGATAGTGAAGCCTGGTGGTTGGGTTAAACTCTGCTGACCTCACTAGTGAACCAATGCCTTATTAGTGGCTTATGTAGAGTTTTTCACTTTTGAAATAACTAATAGCTTGCCATATGTCATTCAATAGAACGGTTTAGGTTGGATGTCGATATTCCCAAGTAAATTTTTGTTAAAACTACGATGGGAAATGAATGGAAGATTAGGTCTACCCCTGACCGATGGACTTCTCTACCCTGTGCTACATACCCATTTGATGACATGCAACATTGTTCAGATCAATGTCAGTAGAGGCATGACTAGTATACCTCTTTTCCATTCAGTTCTTGTTCCTATTATCATTTCCATTCCTCTGTTGGGATTACACTTCTACAACACCACCAATTTTGAAGCGCATGATATATTCAGGGAGATGGGTGGGTTCAAGTTGCTTATCCGTCAAAATTCTATAGTCATGATTCTAGGTTTGTTTTGTTTCTAGTTATGTTTATGTTTCCTATTTCTAGTAAAGTAGGTTTTGTATCTCCAAAACTCAATTTTATAGTGGTAATGTACGCCGTCACTAAGGTGATTTAAACTTATAATTCGCCAGAAACCTTGAGTCATATTTCTTGTTCTATTAACCATGTGTCATGTCTCTTGTTTTGTTTATGTTTTACCCTTTTTGGTAAAATACGCTTGGACTGTGGATTGATATTTTAACAAGATGGGTTGCGAGAAACAAGTCCCTGCCCAAGGGCATGATGCCAAGAGAAAATACTGTCAATTCTTGCATCCAAAAAATGAAAACAGTCCAACTCCATATCCCACAAATAGTCTTCTAATAACATATTTAATCAAGTTCAGAAACATACAGTAAAACAAGTAAGTCTAACTCCATATCCCACAAACAGTCTTCCAATGTCTAATAGGAATTCCTTTTGTACAAGAGTATTATAAGTACATTGTACTCTTTCTTAGAAACCATATTTCCTGAGAGAAGATAATAGTCCTAAAGTTATGAACTATTAACTATCATTGTTCATAAAGTTTATTTTGAAGAGAATCAAATTATATCAATAAATACGCACAGAACAGAAACAATTCATCTCTTCCTCTGTTTCTTTCAACTAAAATCCAAATGACATTTAACAACATAGCTAACTAGATAAGCTAAACTTATTTTGACAGCAGCATTACAAATAAAGATAAGTATAGAGTTATACTTGAGCCCTGAGCTTTACCAGCTTGAAATCAAAATCATCTTTAAGAGCTTGATATCGGATGACACTATCCAAGATGGATGGTTGAGGCATGACGCAAAATTTTCACCACCATAATACTCCCCTATTCCCCTATACAACACTCTGTTGTAATATCTAGCTGGACTAAACAAAAAGATACAAATACTTTAATTTTGAAAGAAGTCCAGTTAATTTTGATCAAGTCACTATTCAACAATAACATCGAATTGGATCATTGCATCCTTTGGCCCAAGATTGTTTGGCACCAGCCGATCTCTTTTCCAGGTATTGTTGATGATACTCTTCTGCTCTGTAAAACTTCTTCGCTGGCAGGATCTCTGTCACGATCTCTTTATGGACTTGAGGGATGCACTTTGGAGGGAAAGTAAATATGATAGATGCACTAACAACCCAATAGACTACAGACTCAAAGAGTTAGAGACCAAACGAACTGCGAGATACTAAATGAAAATTCATTATATGGCAATATACCTAAATGTCTTTGTGTTAAGGGGAGAAAGCTCCTTGAGAATTAAACAAACTCTACTACGAGTGATGCCCTACCAAAGGCTATCGAAATAAAGCGCAGGAGTTTGTTGGCAAGGAAACATAATGCAAAGAGGTAAAGGGACTAGGCTAGGATGGATTGGTCCTTCAACTTGCTTGGTTGTTATTGGGCAATATGCAAAGCTTTTTCGCCTTCATGATTTGATAATTCCATGCCCTTTAGCGCAAATCAACAACAACAGAAAGAACATTCCCAAACACCTCCTAAGATTCCCATAGAATACATTGGGATCAACACCATATTTAATGACATCATCATTTTTCTTTAGTGCTTTCATTATGGAGTGAATGTGAAGAGATGATCATATGCTCGAATGAAGGTTTGCGCAAAGCTGATTCAATGCCATTTGCAAACTCTCCTTGATTTGGTGAATTCAATGATGCGTCGTGTAAGCCAACCTCAATTGGATACTACTACCCAACTTATTGATGTAGATTTCTTTTAGGAGGTTGAGAAGGTGAATAATTTAAATTATAACTATATAACTTATATCCGAAAGCCACAATTACTGAGTTAGACCCTATTAATGATCATGTGAATCTCATATATTTATTGTCTATGGTTATTTTTTACTAATTTATTTTACAGATAACAATTACTTATGGAATGGGGAAGGCTAGAGGTTGTTTTGGTGAGTGCATTTTGAGTACTTTCGATGAGTTAACGGGTTCTGAAGTTTGTGGATATAGTAAAATCACCAAAAGTTGACCTCCTAGCAAGGTACTCATTTTAATACTGTGAAGCAATTGCTGCAGATATTATGGTTGAATTTTGTTTTTAATGTCTTTGTCTAACAGATGTTGTAAGTCATAGTTCAATAGTCCGGCAGGTTGAACCATTTTCCAGAAATACTGATAGAGCAGCAACAACACTTGTTAGAAAGTGAGTTGAAAAGGGGAGAGCGCACTGACTGCTGAACCTATTTGTAAGACAAGATGCCTATTTGTCAACAACCCCCTCCACCCCACACTCCCCCCCCTGCCCCTCCCAAAAAAAAAAAATTACAGGCAATGCTGCCAGTGATTTTACTTATCTTTCCCTTAACATCTCGAGACATTTCTGAAGCTATTAGATCAGTTGGGTGAAATTGGTGTAGCATGTTGTAGGACTCATAGTCAAGTATAACGGTTGCTGCTTGTTGCATAGAATACAATACCATGTCTGATGATGAGTTGAAAAGTGGGGAGGGCACTGATTCTTGAAACTAGTTGTAAGATAAGTCATGCAATAAAAGTTGCATAGAGTCAACACCTTATGACGTGTAAAATGCTACATGATACTATTCTCTGCCTAATGAGTTGAAAAGGGGAAAGTGCACTTTCTATTGAACCTAGTTGTAAGATAAGTTGCACAATGAAATGCCTATTTGCTACCCAACTCCCCCAAAACTTGACAGGCAATGCTGGCACATGGCATTCCCGATATATCCCTTAGCAGCTCAAGATGTTCCCGAAGATATTAATCAGTCGGTTGAAATGGGTGTGCATTTTTGTAGGACTTGTAGTCTAAGTAGAATGGGTACTGCTTGCTGCATAGAACCAACACCTTATGATGTGTAAAGTATTGCAGGATACCAGGTTTGATGTGTTGTGCATTGTAACAACTGTGGGACAATATATATTTTACACAGTGCAAAGGACGATTGATGAATTATTCACATAATTGCATATACTTTTTATATCAGGGTTGTGTTTTAGAACTGCAGTTAGCATGTGATGTTTATTGGGATTTTATTTTAAAGTTGGAAATTTGTCTTTTCAAGTGTTCTTTTAATGTGAATCGATGCTATACTTTTGGCGCTTGTTAAATAATCTATCACTGCAGGTATTGAACTTAATTGTAGAGGGCCTATTCAAAGGGCATCCCATCAGTGAAAAGAAACTAAAAGAGCTTTTAGGTCATACACCTTCACAAGTGTTTGCTGGAGCTTGCCTTGGGGTGTTGGTTGGTTATCTATGCTCTCACAGTTGCTCGGTTGGTCTCTGATATGCGTTGGGGAACTTGAAACTCAAATTATTCATTTCTTTGTAAGTTAAATTATTTCATTTCTTTGTAAGTTATATGGATGATACTACAATCTTGCACGCAATTCCAGTTATTGATGTAGATTTCTTTTAGGAGGTTGAGAAGGTGAAGAAATTGATTGGAATTGCTAAAGAATGTGTTCTGGGTCTTCAAATGGGGGTCAAGAGGAAGTTAAGGATCATACTGTCGAACAACAAGAGCTTGCAGCCTATTCTACTCATTGCAACATTCAAAAAGTCCATTTGAGGTTGGCTTTGCTGAACACCATAGGTGTTTGCTAGGGAAATTCAAGTTTTCCAAAACATAAAAGCTTGGTTTTCCAGTACATTTAACTACAACAAGGTCTTCACCATATCATCATTCCAGTTGGAAATAAAACACCAGTAATAATTTCTTTTCTATTCACTAGGGATAATGGCCCTTTACAATCCCTGCACAAAATGCCAAATACGAAACAATACTTACACCTGTTAGCTCTGTATAAACTATAAACTGAAGTCCCAACATGCAATAGCTGCTGTTCCTTTAGCAGCTCCAACAACCAACTCTTTGGACACTTTGGACTGCTCCTAGTGACTTGGCAGCCCTCCTGGCATGCCCCCTGTACACTCAATCAGCGATCTACCCATCTTACAGTTCTTCAGCTACATCCTGTAGGCCATGGTCTGTTTCCTCAGTCCTCCTGTAGCAGACTTCAAAGCCTTGGCCTACTCCTTTAGTCCTCAGCCGCCTTGCTGTAGCAAGTTCATGCTGTCGCCCCCCCTGCACGGAACTCTACAGGGCCACTAACTTGGCTTGATAACTGCTGGCAAATGAGCTCGCTGCAAACCATGCAACGAAGGCCCAGCAAGTTCTGCAGGCATGTGGGAGGCAGTTGCAGGATGCTAAAAACACTGAATTATGACTTTAGAAATCCTTTTTTTTTTTTGGAGCAACTTTTACACCTCTATTCCGTTGTCAGAAGTATGTGTCCTGTCCACATTGTATACCACACTTTATTCCAATCATAAAGGGAAATCTATGTGCTATATGTGAGCTTGCGGTTGTGTTCTGGGTCTTTAGATGCAGTTCAAGAGAAAGGAAGTTAAGGATGATACTGTTCAACATAAAGAGCTTACAGTTTATTTTAGTCATAGCAACCTTCAAAAATTCCATTTGAGGTTGGCTTTGCTGAATACCATGGGTGTTTGTTATAAGGGATGGAGCTTTAGTACAACAGCTAACTTTGCTTGATGACTATTGGAAAGTGAACCCCTGCAACCATTCAACAAAGGTACAACAAGTTCTGCAGGCATGCGAAAGGCAGCTGCAGGATGCCAAAAAATTGAATTATGATTTTGACTTCAGAAGTCCTTTTGTTGGTGGTGCAGCAACTTTTACACCTATATACCATGGTCAATCAGAAGGATGTGTCCTATCCATATTGTACAACATGCTTTGTTCCAGTCATACAAGGAAATATCTGCCCTATATGTGAGCTTTCCATTGTGGGTTCCAATGTTTCTGGGTGCTAAATGTGCATCTTTATTTCAAGAAATTTCATTACCCATGCATATTTCCATATCAATATTGCACTCTCTACCTTTGAGAGCCACGTTGAGAGATATGGCTGGACAATCACTAACAAGTCTTGGACAGACTTGAGGGTCTTCTTAAGAGACTGGAGGAGGCTGTTTATTGATCACTGAAGTGATAGTAGAAGTAAAACTTTCCATGTTTTTTCATTGTTTACAATTTGAAATTTCAGTCTGTGTTTTTGCTTCCCTTTCTCAGTCTCAGACGATGAAAAGTGCCAGTAATTTAGCTTTAGGTCTTGAGAATTTTTTATAGAACCCCCTGGGTGTTTATCCTATCTTTATCATGCAAGTGTTCTAGTGGTTTGTCTGAGTAGAAACAGGCACTAGGGTCTTATTATTCAACACCAGAAAGCAATGCAATTGTTTGAATGCTTTTTCATATGTAGGCCCTGTTAGAATCAGAACTGGTCAAATTGCCCCATTGGACTGGGCATGGTATTGAACCAGCCTGCTGACTAGACTGGTACCTAACCAGTACAGACTGGCCCTAATTGGCTGGACAAGAGACTTAAATTTTTATGAATTTTCTGAATGAATTTTCTTGTACATGCACAACAAAGTTGGTTTATTCTTTTGATGATGACTATAGATGCAAAGTAAACATTTGTGAATTTTTCTTAATGCCTGGAAATAACAATCCTCTCTTAATTATGACTCAAAATTTATAACTCTGAAGTTGTTATGAGTTTGAATGAAAACTATTTTACAAAATGCTTAAAAGAATTGGTTTGCATCTACATAACAGTATTCATGTCTATACTTGTATGTTGGCCATAGGGCTTTAGATTTGGGTTTCTATCTTTACACAGGTATTCTAAGTTCGGAACGTAACATCACTTTTACCCTAGAAAGGCCTGGAAATTCTATAGCCAGTTGTTTGTGCTACATGAACTTGAAAAAGTGTCATTTATTTGCTGAAACCAAGGCATCTTTTAATGCAATTGACTCACAGCAGGAAGGAAAGCTATGACACAATTTAGATTTGCATTATTTGTATATTTACCTGTCTGTATGCTGAAAATTTAGCAGTGGGGTATATTATAT
>APFE030385590.1:7669-19459 GCA_000404065.3 Pinus taeda
CATTTATTGGTACTAGTTTGACTGGAATCTAGAGACTCTATCAAACGATATCTAATATGAAAACTATGTGCATGCCTAGCCAAAGATATCTTGTTTGTTTCTTAGTGGAACCTAGATTTGTAGTTTCTTCCTTCAAATTTTTCAAGTAAAGTTTAAAAAATAAGCTTGAATGTTGTTATCCTCTCTTTTCCTTAAAAAAGAAAAAAAACACATACATATTTTTGTGCAATAAATAGCTATGATCCCACTTATAATGAACATTGATATGTAAAAGATACAAAATAAATAATTAATTTCATATATATCAAATGCACCCTTTATAAACGACACAAGAATATAGATAACCCTCAAAGTGGAGTGACACCACCAACTACTCTTTATGGGAGGAATCACTTTGAGCCATGTTTGATACAAGAATAAACACTTAATTATCCCATACACCAATATTGATATGTATTTATCATAATATCATGGGTACTACTCCTAAGAGTTTAGGAGCCTGTACTTGACGTATCCTTGCTCTTGTGAGCTTTAAGCTTGTTGGAAATGTTCCCTTTTGTGGGGAGTTTCTTTGGGAGATTGGGAACTTTTCAAGAGCTTTATGGGAGCTTGATTTGAGCACTCCCTTTTTTTGTGAGTTTGTAAAAACTCTTTATTTAGGAACTTTTAGAAGCTTCATGGAAAGCAGGGAGATTTTATAATATCTTGACCAATTGAATATATCAATCATATCATTTTTGAGATTTCAAGATTGTATGTATTAAGAGGGCTTATCATTTCTAGCTATTTAGATTCTTTCACACTCAAAATATAGGATAATAATGTCCTTATGTGATTAAATATGGATTTTTTTATGTCATCATTAAAATATTAAACAATTATAATTCATGTGTTAAATGTTTATAGCTAGCTCACATTATTTTAATAAATTGATATAGAAATTTAGAATCATACACAATATTAAACCCAAAATATTTCAAATGAAAATTTTGATATTAGTTGAAACAACCATTTCATTCACATGAGAAATAAGCAAATATAACTATAAAATAAAAGGTGGAGAAACCCATATATTAACTACTTTTGAGAGCAATAATGGATACTGACACTTAACAACGATTATTGTGTTAACAAATTGATAAAATAGGATGGAATTGTAGGTCAAATTTACAAAACATGTCATGATACAAAATATATATTATGTATAGTCTTTCATAGTAGATGATCAATTTAATGTCACATAAACCCAACTTATGTGTATTTGAACATAAATATAGGGGTGTGAGAAATTATAAAAGGATTAAACATATGATCACTACTAAAGATTTAAAAGGCTAAAATAGTTTAAGTTATGACATTACTCAATTATATTTTATTTTAATTTTTTTAAATTTACTTTATTTGTATATGTTTATAGATTTTTCTAAATATATTATTATTACTATCAAGTTATTGTTTCTGGTAAATTTAAGCAAGCTTTCAGCTGAAATAGATATTCATACCAAATACTCTATATACCCATGTTCAAGAAACTCATGTACAATAAGTATTTATACATTTTCAATATTATTCCAAATGGTCCATGCTAACTACTATTTACTATTATAGTATATCTTCTTAATTAAGTAGTGAACATATTTATTACCCAACAACTATTAAATAAATAACCCTGTTTCATGATTATGATCACATTAGGTTCATTAATCCTTTATTGATATCATAGTAAATTTTAAAGATACATTAAAAAATTCCGCACCGAATCCTTGTTATTATCTTATTCTTTGTCTTTTATTTTTTTTCAAGAGGACTAGAAATTGTCCCATCCTCTTTCTTCCATTTTTTTTGAAAACTAAAAAATGTCTCTTTATTCTAGATTCCAAGACTTCCCCTTTAATTCAATGTCTATTTTATAGATACAAGATACTGAATGGTGCGTGGAATTTTATCTTTCAAGTTCTGATGATGTCGAAATAATAGTTTCAGGATACCAATTCCAGTAGATTGTCCTGCTTCAGGGTTTCTGTTATTGAAAGGAAGCCTTTACTTACCTTTTCCAGGAAACTTCATCCATTTTACTGGTAATTCCCAATCCCAATCGCTTCCAAATCATTGCTTCTTGTGTCTCTGTGATCTAACTCTATCAATTTTATAGCGGCCTGTATCCCATATTCATTCTCAGTTTTCCTCACGTTATATCAGTAGAGCGGTCATATAAATGCAATAATGCTTCTACTTATGCTGATGGAAGTAAATTTTCCAGCGATTTGAATAGGGTAATGGGTGATCTTGTGAATAAAGCACCTAAAACAAGGCTCAACACTTCTTTCTATGGCAAAAGTCCTAACAGAATCTATGGCCTCCTCCAGTGCTAAGGTAACATATCCAAACAAGACTGTTCAATATGTTCACAAGCAGCAAACGATAATGTTATACAACTCTGCGAAAATGACATTGGCGGTCGAGTATGGATGGTTCACTGCTTCCTGCGATATGAGAAATTCGACTTCATTTTGAAGCTAGACACCTACGAGATTTATCTGGTGAATGTAAACGACACTAGTATTAATGTAAATAGTTTTAGGAGCACCACTTCAGATCTCCTTTCCAACCTTTCTGATCAAGCTTATGCTCCTGCAAACAAGGGATTCGTTGAAGGAACATATGAGGATTCTTCTTTTGGAACCATTTATGGTCTCGTTCAGCGTTGGAGAGATATATCCATCAAGGACTGTAAATCTTGTTTGCAATTGGCAAGGTCTAACCTCTACCAATGTTGTTCTTCTATTAAGCAAGGAGCTCAAGCTATGTTGGGAAGCTGCACGGCCCGATATGAAATATACCCCTTTCTTGACACTCCTAGTGGAGGGAATAGAACTAGTCCATCTCCACCTCCACCTCCATCCTCCGCCTCCAGGGAAAACCCTCCGACAATAGCTACCCATGCTCCTTTGGCTAAAGGAACCTCACCCACCACGTCAAGTAATCTCTCTCTCTACTGCTTCTACTTTTATGGCCGCTCTTCAGTATTATGCAAATTGATTGCAATTTCAATTTCTCTAAATAACATATTGCATGATCTGCTCTACAGAAGGTTCCTCTTCAAAAGCTTTACCCATAATATTGGGGATCGTGGGAGGAGTGCTTCTAGCGTTAATGGTCTGATTGTTTGCCATGTGGAGGAGAATGAAGTCTGCCATTTCACCTAGGAAAATAACCCATGCGCAGTAGGAAGGTAGAATTTGCACTTTGGGCCTCTGTTTCACATGGCCAAACTTATGTTATCTCATCAAATGAGATTCTCATTCACCTTTTTTGGGTCTACACAGAAACACATGAGAGTGATCCAGAATCGACGCTGCTCAACCAGGAGCTACTTGGGTCTTGTGCCGAGGGACCTGAAAGGTTGCTTGTCTGCTTGTCTAGGAGTATTTCTGGAACAAGAGTCTTGGCACCTTTCTGTTTGGTAAGTCAGTTTGGACATTTTCTGGTTGAGAGAAAGGTGATAAATATTTCATACATTTAATCGAATTGAGTATTTAAAATCTTTCGAATTTTGGTATTCTTGAAATACAAATACAGATTCAAAGAAGAAGAGGCATCTTGATTGGCATAAACGCTATAACATCATAATGGGTATAACGCGTGGCCTTCGTTATTGTCACGAGGATTCAGAGTTGCGAATTATTCGTAGAGACATTAAAGCCAACAATATTTTGTTGGATGAGGGTTTGAATCCGAAGATTGCAAACTTTGGGTTAGCAAGACTCTTCCCTAAAGATGAGTCCCATATCAAAACAAGAGTTGTAGGGACATAGTAGGATTATTTCCCTTCACCCTTCCCTACTAAAATTTATGAACAGTTCACTTTTATGCAATCGTGGGATTTAGGCACATTAAATGCCCTACTTATTTGGAGAATTTTGGTTGGAGTATGCAACGGTTACATGGCGCCAGAGTATGCAATGTAGGGGAAATTATCTGTAAAGGTTGATGTCTATAGTTTTGGAGTGTTGGTGCTTGAGATTGTAAGTGCAAGGAAAAATAGTGATGCCAATCTTCCCGATTAAATGCAAAGCCTATTAGAATGGGTAAGATTTCATTTCACCAATGTTTTTTCTATATGAGCAATAGTGGTTGGAGATAAT
The DNA here is from genome assembly GCA_000404065.3 of Pinus taeda. NCBI lineage: Eukaryota > Viridiplantae > Streptophyta > Pinopsida > Pinales > Pinaceae > Pinus > Pinus taeda. The sequence continues at coordinate 11,815 of APFE030385590.1, forward strand.
GGATATGTTAAGTGAGTAGGCCTTTGCCTTAGATATTTGTGATGCAGGCATGGAGATTATACAAGCGAGGGTGTCTTCTAGATATGATAGATTCCACATTGACCGAAACATGCAAGCAGGAGTAGGAGCAAGCTTTAAGATGCATTCAGGTTGGGCTTCTATGTACCCAAGTAGATGCAGGCCTCCGTCCAATTATGTCTAATGTTATCTTGATGATCTCTAGCGCTTCTGTGACATTAGAAAATCCAATGAAGCCCGCATTTGTAAGAAGTAGCGACAGTAGCTGCGGAGGATCCACAGCCAGTAGCTCTAGTAGTGGGATTCTATTGGAAGTTTGACAATGAATTATGTAAATATGAGTAATAATTGTATTAGTTACTACAAGTTAGTTTTATACTGAAACAACAGTTATGTAACAGAGGAGGCTCGTATAAAACTAGTGAATGCCCGAGAAAATGTAATCATGGAGAATCATTATTGATTAAATAGAGATTCCAATCCCTTGCCCCATGGATGTTTCCTTGACACTCTATTAGGGTTTTACCACGTAAATCCTATGTTATTACTTGTGTGTTTGCATTCAGTTTTCAGTCAGTTATGTGCTTTCTTGGTCAATGTATAACTTAATGTTTTTCCTTCTTTCCTCATTTCCCCTATTAGAACTACAATTGGTATTAGAGTGAGTTGAATTTGAGTCTGGAGTACAAGAGTGTTGTCCAGAGGCTGTGCTGGGGAGAAAGATTGTGCCATTATTGCATGAATTGCCAAACTCGTGGGGTTGTTGTCAAACCCGGTTATCTGTGTGAAGAGCCAGATCTGCGTGGAGAGGAACGCTGCGTGGAGAGCGTTGTCCGTGCTGTTGCGTGCCAAAGCCGTTGAAGGCAGGCAGAGCCTAAAGCGTGAAGGCAAACGCTGCATGGAGAGGAACGTTGCATGGAGAGGTGTTGTCCGTGCTGCTGCAGGCCAGAGCTGTTGAAGGCAGGTAGAGCCTGCATGTGTAAGGGCAAGAGCTGCTGTCCAGCAAAGAGGAAGGTGTTGGCCATGCTGTTGCATGCCAGAACCATGGTCTTGCTGGCTTGAAGGGTTGTGTGCTAGAGAGAGGGTTGCGTTGTTTTTTCTCTCTGAAAAAAAGGAAGAGCCCTAAATCCGCTGCCACTGCTTATCAAAGAAAGAATCTGCTGACCTATCTAGATCCATAGAGAATTTCGGGGTGCAAAAACTGCGTGGAGAAGATTTCTAAGGGAAAGCGAGACCGAGCATTTTTTTTTCCAACATAATTTGTTGAATAAATTCAGTGAATTGAAGAAAACAATTTTAGGATACTGAAGTAGGGTTTGTTAAAAAGCAAAGGGTTTGTTAAATAGTAGGAAATTTAAATTAAACAAAAGGGATTTTTTCATAAAAATGTTTTCTAAGTCAATTTGAAAATTGTTGGGGAATTTGTGAAAATTTTTTCAAAAAATTGAAGTAGAATTGATTTGAAAAAAAAAACTTGGAAAACCCTTTGTTGGAAGAAGACAATTAAAATATTTTTTTAAATAAACCCTAGTTGAAAGACTGAAAGCCTTGGAGGAAAGAAAAAATGGCCAAGATGTCGAATGTGAAATTCGAGGTGGAGAAATTCACCGGAAAGAGCAATTTAGCTCTTTGGAAATTGAAGGTTAGGGATCTGCTTGTGCAACAAGGGTTGCACAAGGCATTGGATGGGGCAACTAAGAAACCTGCAACCATGACTGGTTCAAACTGGGAGGACTTGAATGCCCAAGCGCTTAGTACCATCAGGTTATGCCTGGCGGATAAGGTTCTCTTCAACATTGTTGAAGTGAGTACAGCTTCAGGATTGTGGGAAAAACTGGAAAAACTCTATATGACAAAGTCATTAACCAATAGAATTTATCTGAAAAGACAATTGTACAGTCTTCGAATGAAAGAAGGTTCAAAAGTTGCAGAACATTTGAATGTTTTTAATATTCTTGTATGCCAATTAACAGATATGGAAGTTAAAATCCAGGAAGAAGATAAAGCCATAACCTTGTTGTGTTCTCTTCCCGAATCATGGGATCACTTTGTAACTTCGATCAGCTTAAGCACTGCTGATACTTTGAAGTTTGAATCAGTCGTGGGAGCTCTCTTGTCTGAAGAAGCACGAAGGAAATCCAGTACTGAAACAGCTGCATTAGAAGCCATGGTAGCTAGAGGATGCTCAAAGGAAAGAGGAGAAAAACCAAGGGGGCTTTCCAGATCTAAATCGAAGGGAAAGAAGTGTAAGTCAAAATGTTGGCACTACAATAAAATTAGACACTTGAAGAAAGACTGTTGGAAACGAAAAGAATTCAATAACCCGAAGAAGGAAGCGAATCAGGTCGATTCAAGTATGATAGACGAAGTTTTATCTGCTGAAGAATAATGTATGATAGATGAAACTTCACCTGAATGTAATGTCTCTCAGGGTTTAGAAAGTTGGCTGTTAGACTTTGGTGCTTCTCATCACATATGTTCACACAGAAATTGGTTTACTTCGTATGAAAATGTAAATGGTAGTTCTGTGTTTATGGGTAATAATGTGTCATGTTAGACTGTTGCGATGGGAAATATCAGGATTAAGATGTATGATAACACAGTTAGAACATTAACTAGTGTTAGACATGTACCTGATTTGAAGAAAAAATTGATTTCTTTGGGAGTTTTGGATTCAGATGGTTATAAGATTACAGGTCAGAATGGTGTGCTAAAAGTCTTTAACAGAGCCATAGTGGTTATGAAAGTAGAAAAGGTCGGAAATTTTTACAGGTTAAAAGGAAGTACTCAAGTCAGTGAACCAGTCGTTGCGTCAGAACAGGAAGAAGAAGGTACTCGTCTATGGCATCAGCAATTAGGTCATATGAACGAGAAAGGTCTTCAGATACTGATGAAACATAAATCTCTTCCCGATCTGAAATCCTTGAAGTTAGATTTCTGTAAACATTGTGTGTATGGAAAACAGTGTAAACAGAGATTTAAAGTTGGAAATCATAATAGTAAAGATATTTTAGACTATATTCATTATGATCTGGGGGGACCATCCCCTGTTGTATCATATGGAGGTGCTCTATATTTTTTAACTTTTATTGATGATTTCACCCGTAAAGTTTGGATCTATATGCTAAAAAGGAAAGCTGATGTATTCAATGTCTTTAAACAATTTAAAGCAATGGTAGAGAAAAGAACAAGCAAATCTATTAAATGTTTAAGAACTGACAATGGTGGTGAGTTCACTTCAATTGAATTTGAACAATACTGTAAGGATGAGGGAATTATTAGACACAAAACTGCGGTTTATACTCCTCAGCAAAATGGTGTTGTTGAACGTATGAATCGGACTCTTATGGAAAGAGCCAGAAGCATGATCAGCAATGCTAACTTGCAAAAGGAGTTGTGGGCAGAAGCAGTATCTACTGCTTGTTATTTAGTTAACAAATCACCTTCAGTAGCAATTAATTGTAAAATTCTTGAAGAAGTTTGGACAGGCTAGTTTTGTGATTATTCACATTTAAGGATATTTGGTTGTGATGCTTATTATCTTATTCCTAAAAATCAACGTTCAAAATTAGATCCAAAATCAAAATGTTATGTCTTTGTTGGGTATGACTATGCAATGAAAGGATACAAGTTGTGGGATCCTACATTGCGGAAGATAGTCATTAGTAGAGATGTAACATTTGATGAATCTTCTCTTTTAAAGTCAAATGTTGAAAGAATTGAACAGGAACAGGTAGAGCCAAATCTACGAGTTCAGTTGGAGGCTAGACCTTTTAGTGACAGTCAAAAGGAAGGAGAGACTTCTGGAGAAAAAGGTGTTGAAGATACAAAGGAAGCTAGTGAAGTTTCTGAACCAATTCAAGTTTCTGAACCAGTTCAACAACCAGTCACTCTAAGAAGGTCTACAAGGGAAAGGAAAACTCCCAAAAGGTATGAAGATTATGCTTCACATTTTTCTTTGATTACTGAAGATGGGGAACCTTCTTGTTATCAGGAAGCAGTGGATGATACAGATAGCGAAAAATGGAAAACCACTATGAAAGAAGAAATGGATTCCTTAGCCAAGAACAATACCTGGGATCTTGTAGAACTTCCTTAAGGGAGACATGTTGTTGGATGCAAGTAGGTCTTCAAATTGAAAAGGAAATTTTATGGAAGTATCGAAAGGTATAAGGTGCGACTAGTAGCAAAGGGTATTCTCAGGTTGAAGGTATTGACTTTCATGAGATTTTTTCTCCAGTTGTAAAACTTGTTTCTATTCGTACTGTGTTGGCACTAACTGCATTACTTAACCTTGAGTTAGAATAGTTAGATGTTAAAACAACTTCTCTACGTGGTGATTTGAATGAAAAGATATATATGGAACAGCCAGAAGGTTTTGTACAAGGTCGTAGTAGAAGATTAATTTGCAAGCTTAGGAAATCATTGTATGGTCTGAGGCAGTCTCCCAGACAACGGTACAAGAAGTTTGATTCCTTCCTGGTGAGCCAGAACTTTATAAGAAGTGAGTTATGATCATTGTGTATACTTCAAGAGTTTTAATGGCATATTCATTATCTTAGCTTTGTATGTTGATGATATGCTTATTGCAAGAAAAAGCATGGAAGAGATCAACAGGTTAAAGGCTTAGCTCTCTAGGACGTTTGATATGAAGGATCTTGGAGCAGCAAAACATATCTTGGGCATGGAGATACACAGAGACGGGAAAAATGGTAAGCTTTGGTTATCACAACAGAAGTATGTGGAGAAAGTACTTGAAAAGTTATGTATGAACAATGTGAAACCTGTTAATGTTCCATTAGCTTCCCATTTTAAGCTTTCTTCGGTTTTGAGTCCTACAAATGATGAAGAAAACCAGTATATGTCTTATGTACCATATGCAAATGTTGTAGGCAACTTAAAGTATGCGATGGTATCTACAAGACTTGGCATTTCACATGTAGTTGGAGTTGTCAGCAGGTTCATGGCAAATTTAGGTGAAGAACATTGGCGAGTAGTGAAATGGGTGCTTCGATACCTAAGAGGCACAAGTGACCATTGCATCATCTTTAGTGGTAGTGAAGGATTAGTGTGCGGATATGTAGGTGCTGATTATGTAGGTGATTTGGACAAAAGAAGATCTACAACAGGTTATGTCTTTACTCTTGCAGGTGGAGCAATTAGTTGGATGTCGAAGCTTAAAGAAATAGTTGCATTGTCCACTACCGAAACATAATATAAAGTTGCTTCAGATGCCAGTAAAGAAGCAATCTGGTTAAAGGGTTTGCTTGATGAGATTGGACGGACACAAGAGAAAGTGAATGTACTTTGTGACAGTCAAAGTGCTATTCACTTGGCTACAAATCCTCCTTATAACAGCAGAACCAAGCACATTGATGTAAGGTATCATTTTCTGAGACATGTGAACGATGGCTGAAAAGTAGCTCTTAAAAAGGTCCATGTGCGAGAGAATTGTGTAGACATATTCACAAAGCTAGTTACAGTAGAGAAGTTGCGATGGTGTTTAGCTTCTCTTGGCTTGCAAAAAAGATGATGAATGGGCATGGGCAAGGGATTAGGAAAATTGTTGTCAAGGTGAAGTTTGTTGGAAGTTTGACAACGAATTATGTAAATATGAGTAATAAATGTATTAGTTACTACTAGTTAGTTTTATACCGAAACAACAGTTACGTAACGGAGGAGGCTCGTATAAAACTAGTGAATGCCTGAGAAAATGTAATCATGGAGAATCATTATTGATTAAATAGAGATTCCACTCCCTTGCCCCGTGGATGTTTCCTTGACACTCTGTCAGGGTTTTACCATGTAAATCCTATGTTATTACTTGTGTGTTTGCATTCAGTTATGTGCTTTCTTGGTCAATGTATAACTTAATATTTTTCCTTCTTTCTTCATTTTCCCTCTTAGAACTACAGATTCAGCACTCACGGTCCTCTGCCACCGTATTATATGTGTCGTTTGCCTCTCCACAAAATCCTTTGGTTCCTTCCCTAAATGATGTCACCATTAGTGAATTGGTGGCTAGGTAGGCACAAAATCTTCATGGCCCATTCACCATTAGTGAATTGGAGACTAGGTAGACAGAAAATATTCCCGGTCCATTCTAAATAAAGTGGGTTTCAAACTACTGAAAAAATAGTAAAGTGGGTTTTAGTGGATAACAGTATTTTAATGGATGTGAAAGTGGTACATCAACATCCATTTTGTTTCTGCACATATTTCCCATTACTAAAATCAAGTCATAGAAGGTTGGCCTTCCAGATTCAAGATTTTCGCAGAGGCATTTATTGATTAGAGCCATGCTAGTACTTCTTTCATGCCCACACAATTTTGAAGAACATTAGATAAGTGATGCATAATAGCTGGTAGTTATTAGTGAGTAGTGCACACACCTGCTGTGCTTAATGAATGAATAACTCCAAGATAGAAGGAAGTAATGGCAGATGTTTACACTTTATAAATTTTACCCAAAATTTTATCATTCCGTACCATTCAGTATATTTGAAGGGTTATTTGGGAATGTGGGATTTTAGTGGAATGTCGCTTTCTGACAGATTTGAAGAATTTCTCACGGTATTCATGCTGTCAACCATTTGTGAGGCATTGAAGTCTATTTGGTGGCAATGTTATAGTCTCTTAAGCAAGTGCACTATGATTATGTTTTGTTAATTTATTAACAAAATTAAGCCGGCCTCCATTGTAGTATTATTGTTCTTTTGTTTTTCTTTTACTTCATAAAATATGATATCCTATTGTATCTTACTGTATAAATATTTCTCTGCTTTATTAGAAAGTGTTTCCAGTTATAATGCTTTCACTAGTGAATGTGATTTTTTTTAACATATTTGGATATTTTTCCAGATATCTTAATAAATTTCATTAATATGTGTAGTTTTTATATGAAATAAAGTGGATGACTACTCAACCTCGAAGGTTTGGCTTATGCCAAAAAAACCAATAGCATAGGAAAAGTGAAACTTCAAATGAATAGTGAAACTTTAGAGTGTATGTGAGTGAAGTGGGGCAGTACCCACTAGAGCATAGGAAAAGTGAAACTTCAAATGAATAGTGAAACTTTAGAGTGTATGTGAGTGAAGTGGGGCAGTACCCACCAGAGCAGGGGTTGAGAGTGATCATAATTGCCCTTCTTTGCACTCAAAGTTCTTCGGGTGACCAACAATGTCACAGGTTTTGTGAATGGTAAGCAACCACTCAGAGATTGGTGCTCAGCCTACACAATCAGCTTTTATAGATACCACATCAGAAAGTCGAGCGAATTCTTCGGCCACTTCCATATTAGCAATGTCAGGTTATGTTGCATTGCATGAATCCACACTCACTTTGCCTCGTTAGTCAACCTAAGCAGCTTTAGAAGGTGATACCTTTTCACGCTAAGTAGATTAACGGATGCCATGTTTTGGTAAATTATTTAATTATTACTTTATTAGGGCGATAAAGTATATATACAATCCAGCCATGAACGATTTGAAAAAGATTTATCTATTTCACGGTCATAAAAACATATCAAAGTTATAAGATAACTTGTTTGATCCTGAGATATATTCATATCTGAAGGATCACAAAAATTGACATGCAAATATATAAAGTTTTAAAATAAATTAATTAT
>APFE030385590.1:19571-38713 GCA_000404065.3 Pinus taeda
AATAAGTGTTATAAAAATGTGAAATGTAGATTTGATTATGAGATATGAGATATATTAGGAGGACGTTAAATATATATAACACTAAACAAAATTGATAGGCATAGTTTGTCAAATATATATCTACTAAACAAATTAATATATGTATTTTTAGATTATAATTTTTTGTTCTTTAAAATACATTTTTGAATGCATAAATGGATTAAGCACCTTGAAAAGACCTCTAGGACACTGTAATTTTAGAGATTAAAGAACAAAAACTCAAATTACGATTATAATTTTTTGTTGTTTAAAATACATTTTTGAATATATAAATAGATTAAGCACCTTGAAAGAACCTCTGGCGCGGTCCAATTTTAGAGATTAAATAACAAGAATTGCAATTTTTTAAAAGAAATTTTAATTTATATAATGATTTTTTTTCTTTTTTACATTTAAGAATTCATTTTAATTAATCTCAATAAATATTTAAATATTTTTTTTTTCTCTGTAAGACTGAGCTAATTTATATTACAAAAAACGAAAATTTACATCTAGATTTACAAAAAGGCTGAAGCCTTGTTTCTCCATAGAGAATTTCCCATGACTATCCATCAGTACATCTGGCAAGAGAACCAGTTCCTTCCAACCTGCTGAACCAACATATAATCGACACAATAGGCTTTTGAGCCAACACAGCGGACAGATAACTTGATACGAAGGACCCCTTTACTTGGCATAATCGACACGTAGACTGACATCGACACGTAGACTGACATTGACACGTAGACTGAACCTTGACGCACTGACATTCAAACACATGGAATAAAATAGAGAAAAGATGGACTGAGAGATGCATTCCTGGCTGAGAGGACGGAGAGGCTACTGTGTTATTCCTCATCTGTCAGGTGAGGCTCGTCCTCCATCGTTAACCCCTTGACCTTCTTGTCTTCCGCCTCAGCTGGGCGCATCCCTCCTTGGGCAGGCGGCATCGTCGAAGTTCCAGCTTCTTCAGCTTGAGTGGGTGGCCTTAAATCCACCCTGGGCACCTGCATATCCACCCTGGGCATCGTCAAACTGTCCCGTGGCCTTCGGAGGTCGCTACAGTGTTCAACAGTGATTGACACAATCAGCGTGTTGTTCTCCAGAGTGCAGGGTATGCGGTATTTAACCGCGGGATGTTCCAAGTGCCCACAATCCATGGGTTCTCCTCTTCCTCGTCCAATTTGCTGGCCAATTGTTCTGCGCGGACTGCTACCTTGGTCCGGAGGAATGTCAACAGAGGAAGCGGGTGAAGTGGTGGGCCTCTGAGTAGCAGGACGGCCCCTCGAACCTCCTCTGCCCCCCGAACCTCCTCTGCGACTGCCCCTCCTTAGCCGCTCAGACATTCTGCAATCGCTCACCTGAATCCTTGGTAGAATCCTGCACCTGGCCAGAGTGTGCTATGTTGCCTTCAGAATCTGCTCAGGTCTATGTGAGATATGCAGGATAACAGCGCTCTTATGGATTGCCATAATCCTCTGTCCAGGTCGCGCATTGAATGGCACCTTAACCCCGGTTGCCTTCCCCAGGAATGTCCCTGTCCCCATAAATTTTTCTAGAGCTGAATGGTTTTTCACAGCGCCTGAGTTCACCTGCGCATTTAATGGCTTGGCGTATTGGTTTGTGGTGACTTGTCTGGGCTGACAGCTGCCCATGTGACTCGCCACCCGCCATTCATGCCACGTTAGCACCCGCATCCGGGGAATAAATATTTAAATATTATATTTAACTTTATAAATGATTTGTTTTATATAATTATATTTTATTAAATAATTGTATATAAATATTTATTAAAAAATTATAAAAATAAGTTTATATATAAATTGTTTAATTAAAATTTTATTTTATTAGTTTTTTATAAATATATTAAGAATTTTTTTTTATTGAACTTAGGTTTTCCTTCACTATTCAACCTTATGATTTTATATTGGTCTAGGAGTCTTTGCCTTCCTCATTTTTCCTAGTACTTTACTTATGGTGTTAGGGTTTAGGAGTCACTATGTCATAAACAATAAATAGAAAAGTTAACTAAATTAAATTACATTACAATGAGGTCATGTGATGTACTCATGGAGCTTGGAGGTTGGATTATTCTTTTGGAATAATCTCTAGGATTTTTTTAGCACGGAATCAAAATTTGAAAGATCAAAATATATTTGTTTGTATTCAATATTATGATGAAGGGAAGAAAATTGTAAAATATGGAATAACTAATTTGTGGGTGTTATTAAAAATTTATGGGTTCATTATAAGTTAAAAAAAAAAAAGTAATTTTGTTACAACTTAAAAAACATCTTACAATTGATCACATTCATGATATATGGAAAATATAGGGTCTAGGTATCGGTGGTGTTAATTACATATTAACTAGATAAAATAGGTTAAGAGGATACAAATCAACAATGTTATGGAATTGTAATAATGTTTAATTCAATTTTTTGTATTGAATGGTGTGGTAAATTAGATAAATTACATATTTTCAACTTCAAAGAAAATATACTATTTATTGCCTTTATTTTAGTAAAGTTCAATTTTATTAAGGTTCATGTATTGGTATGAGAGGTTTTGGAAGATGTTTTAGACTAGCCTTAATGAAATAGAGGTATTTATGAGCATTTAATAGTAAATTGATGGAAATTTGAGCAAGCCCATATGTGAGAAAGAAATAACAGTCTTCCTTCTAGTAATGGATATTTGGTATCCTTATGTCATTGGGAGACACTTTAAAATCAAGATGGACATCAATGTTTGAAGTATTTCCTAAAACAAAGTCTCTCATCATTAGAACAATACAAGTTAAGTTAAGAAGTAAAGATAAATTTAGCCCCTCAAATACCCTTATTGCAGCTAAATTGTACAATGCTAAAAAAAAATCCATTCTCATAAAATAGATTTCAAAAGTTGCAATCTAATTGTTCTACATTTTCTTTCTAGACAAACCAACATTGTACAAAAGAATCAATTTTTTAAATGAAGGATTTTGTTGAAGTCTCTCCAGACAAACAAGAATGTAGGAAAGAATCAATTTTACTTTTCAAATATATTTTATTTAACTACAATAAGGGATTAAATACATCAGAGTGTGCAACATCAAGTTCATAAAAACCAAATATTCCAGTGATTCAATAATAGAGAGTAAAGTAGTATATTTACCTTGAATAGAATTATGAAATCTTGTTTTATTGGTAAATCTAAACTTAACGTAGAGAGATATATAATATTTTATATTGAACTCTAATTCTTTAATTTTACGATGATTTACAGTTATTCTATTTTGTTAAATGTTTTTTTTTTTCTCGGTAAAACTAGCTATTCTATTATAGTGAATTTACAGAAAATATTACAAGCAGTAAGACAGTACTTCCATGGCCACCAGTGGCACATTGGGTATCCTGGAATTGACACAAAAGCTCCCTCGCAGGGGCAGCACCGACAAAATTATCTAATTCCCCCAAAACGAGACAGAGGCCGAGGCCAATTCTACTTGACTTTCAACGTAGCATGGCGGCCCACGCAGGGGCTCCCTTCAAAACCCGACTGTAAGTCACCATACACAGGACATACTGTAAATAAGCAAGCTGAACAGATTGAATGACAGAGATATGACCAGAAGAGAAATTGCATGTGAACAAACAAGTGACCTTAGTCTTAGACTCGAGCAGAAAGAAAAAGGTGAGAGCAGGAGCATGCGCCGGGGGTTCAGTTGTCGTTGAGAGCTTTGTCGCCAGGACCATCGCCGCCGAGACCTTCACCACCGAGACCTTCTCCGCCGAGACCATTGCCGTCGAGACCTTCGCCACCGAGATCTTTGTCATCAAGACCATCACCGCCGAGATCCCCATCACCAGGACCTGTGTCCTCCACAATGGTGCACCATCCCAGGCCCTCAGGGACTCCTTCCCACATGGCAGTCCATCTATCCTTTGCTGTGTCTTTAGGTTCCTGCTTCTGAGGATGCTCGGGGGCATCCATAATCTCCTTCCCCTGCGAAATTGGTGGGTGCAGAGCTGGGCTTTCCAAGCCAATGCCTTCTGTGGGTGGATACCCCGTTCTGGGAGGAGTCCCACTATCATTTCCCTCAGGAGCCGCGGTGAAGAGAACTGAGATGTGTGCATTAATACCTTCGTGGCTTTTGCAGCTGCCCAGGGTGAACACGACCGAGCCAAACGCTGGAAGAGCTGGCTCTCCCTCGCTAGAGCTGCCCACCTCCGTGAATTGCCCAGTTTGGAGGGGCCGAGCCCTTGCCCGCCTGTGGCAATAACAACAGTAGCAGTGGTGATGCTCATTAGCTGCCGGAGGGCGAGAGGATGAGCCTCTCCCAGAGCCTCTTCTGCAGGGTTGGCGCTCCCGCAGTCTCGCCATGAACCTGCCTCCGAATCCTCTGAGAACCTTCGATGAATTTCGCAACCAGCAACCAGCCTGAATTCTCCACCCTTTTCTCCCAAATGCAGCAAACTCAGAGAGACCAGAACCCGAATTGGAGCCTCGGAGAACCAGGTAGGCGGGTCGAAGAGGCAGTGAGACCGCCCTCCTCTGCAACAGCACCTTCTTGGAGAACCTCGGTGGCAGGAGCTCGCTCAATTCACTAAAACAATGAACTCTCCTTTGCTTGGCCGTGCCATGAAAACCTGTCTCGTAGTCTTGATGGATGCGCGCCTTAACTGCATCCTGCATCGCCATAGATACACAGTACTCGGCATTGAATGCCCAAGTCTCGGCCTTCAGGGGATTAGCCTTATGACGGTGAACCCATCAACCTTAAATGCTAACACGAGGCGGCACATGCAGGTCATGTGGCCCGTTCCTGTGTAGCTCTCCAACACCCGCATCCGGGGATTATTTTGTTAAATGTTGATATTCTAAATTTTCTTATATTAATTTTACATATTTTTAATCTAGATCTTTTTCTTTTTATCTAAGTTCTCGGATATTATTTCAATCAAAATGACACGTAAATAATATTTACTTTTAGTTTACTTTTTTATGTTGATGGAAATATTATAGAGTATCATCTGAAATTGTTACTTGAAGTAGGAATTTGATGAGTGAGAAATGTTATTGCAAGTCAAGAGTAAGGGTTGTGTGGACTTATAAGCCCCCCTTACACATCCCAAATTGGATGATAAACTCACAATAGATATTTCATGGATCCCATCTAATAAAGGATCCACCATCAATCATATACATTACTATAAATCTTAGCTTATAAATTTTATACCCAAATAAATCATAATTACTATTGTTAGACACTAAACACGCTATTACATTTTCTTGTCCATTAAAATTTTTTATCATTATTTATTTCACTCCATCCCAACTTCACTCCACTATTTCCATTTTTACAAATTCTAAAATATTATTATTCTTCTTTAACTTTGTATTTAAAATATTTAAAAATAATATTTTATTTATTTAAAAAAAAATCAACTATGTTTTCAAACATATTCTCTCTTCTCATATTCTCATTTTCGCCTTACCTTTCCGGAGTTAAAAAGATATGTTAGTTATTGTTCTCATTTTCGCCTTACCTTTCCGGAGTTAAAAGATATGTTAATCCTTTTTGTTATATTGTTTTTTTAAGTAAAAAACAATTTACTTAACTTATATTGTTTTTGTTTTTAGCATAAAATAATTGGTTTTCAATTAGTTCTAAAAAATTTAAATAGATTTTATAGTTTCTATTAAAGTTTTCAAAAAAATAAATTTATAATTTTGAAAATTAAAAATAGATTTCGAAATTTTTTAAATTTAAATTTTTATTTTTCCATTGGTTCATATAGATCGAGTGGCTAATTTTATTTATAGTACACATATCAATGGCAATATTTATGATCAAATTTCAATCAAATCTCATGAGTTGTGAATATTTGTTTGGCATATTATTATTAAAATATTTTATAATTAAAATGTCATTAACAACTTTTTTTGATATTGACATGTTATCATTAAACTATTTTATAGTTAAAATGAATTAGTTTAAGCTTTTTTGTCAATTTTTTTTTTACAAATCAATTTGAAAGAGACAGGTAACTCTTATGTTCACATAGAGTTTACATATAATATCAAAAGGATATTTCAATATTTATCAAAAATAAATTATTTTAATAACAACCAATTAAATTAGACAATTTTTACCAAACACATGATTTAACAATTTTCACCAAATTAATGAAACTAACACAACTAAATTAATAAAATAATTGATATGTGATAATCATTATATTCCACTTATAATAATACTAATTAGCATATAATAAAATTTTAAAAATATGTTTTTTCCCAAAAGAATTTGAAAAACTTTAAATTAACATTTAATAAACTACTCCTTAAACACACCATTTAATGACACAACAATATTATTTATTTTTCGATTCATTGTTATTCTACTTTCATCCTTGTTATTCTACCTTCATATACATTTATTCAGTTATCTCAAGAATATTTATATATATTTATTTTTTAATTTAATCTTTTATATTAATGTGTTTTTATGGTACAAGGCTTGTCTAGTTTTTCTTGTAAGCTTGGTAGGACTACATCTTTATCATATCCAATACATCACCCCATTGGAGCCGGGAATTGAATCATATCCAATATATCACCCCATTGGAGCCGGGAATTGAATCATATCCAATATATCACCCCATTGGGGCCAGTGATTGAACGGATGACTTCACATTAACTAGAGCCTTCACAAAGTACCTAATCACAATCTACCCAAGGCTCATGGACATCTAGCTTTAAAATAAATATTTAATAATAATATTTAAACTATCATAGCATTTCATTAATTGGTGTTTTGGAAATATATTATTTTATTGATGTGTTAATTAAAAAGGTATTACAAACTTTATGTGAAGTTGCTTATCTTACTTAGTGCAATGGATCGAAAAGGTTGCAAATAACATAAACGCATAAGAAAATTGAAAATACATTCAAACACATCGACACAACAAAATTTAATAAAGGAGTTCACCAGACTTCCTGGCTATGTCTCCTGGTACTTTAGCTTCCAGTGTTGACCTCTTTATTGTCTTCAAAATGTTGTTATAGGTATGAGCTCAAAAACAGATACTCAAATGAGAAACTGGACCTCACCATTGCGTTCAGCTCGAAATTTTGAGTCAATAAAGTATAAACTTGACCATATTTGGTCACTGTGACCTCCAGACACCCTGGAATGATCCAAAACCACCTTTGTCCCTACAAAACCACTCTCTACTGACCAAAATCACCTTGGCTTGCTCAAAACTACCTTGGTCTACGTGCTGGTGGTATGGCGAGTTCGGCACCTACAACTGTTTAAATAAAATTATGGTGGCTTGATTAACCAAGTCCCACCCTTGACATGTTGGTTAGCCCGAATGTTTGAAGTCGTTAGTATATAAGGTTGGAGGTCGTCGGGTCGAAACCCCTGCCTGACACTCCCGCTATTTCACATTTGATATACATAGATATTCACACTATATGATAAGGTTTTGGGCTATATGGTTCCGTTTGTCATTTCTTGTTATATGGTTTGTTTGTTTCATATATGGTATATGGTTACCACTACCCGTTGCATGTGGGATATTACATTAATAAACTTAAGGGTTCCGGTGGTTGTGGGGTTGACCCTGCCATTGGCACTTTTTTCGGGCGACCCAAATCCCGCACACCATAAATATAACCTAATCACTTTCGTTAACAAGACCTGCGGTAGCCCAACCGGTGAGCTAGTTCTGCCGAAGACTTAGCCATTTTGGGAGGTCAGGGGTTCGATCCTCCTTGATCCCCAAAATTTTGGAAATAAGGCCACATTGGGCAAAATCCGGGCTACCACGTGTCAGCACCGGATTGGCCCATATCAACAATTCACACTGCAACACGTCACTTCCTCTACTTATGTCATCTAGGACAAGTGGTGTATTCCCAAGACGACACATGTCCTGCTGACATCATCCAGTTGATTGTTGACCTTTGACTTTTTGACTTTTGCCCTAATTTTTCATAAACTTTGACTGCCCTTAACTTCTTCATCTGGACTCGGATTTGCGCGTCATTCACACTGTTGGAATCGTATCGACGAGCACTTTGACTTGATCCTACTTTAATCTGCATTTGAATACTTTGGTATGGAGGAAAAACTGGATCCATTTTGGATCACGCCTCCCCATTGGAAGCTTTTGGACCACCAAAAGTTGGCTTTAGCTATCGAGTAAGTGAGGATAAAGTTCCCTCACTTTTCCAATAATGATCCATCATGCTTTACTTGGATTTGTACCTTTGATTCCGACTTGAAGATACTCAACATTTTCTCATCGTGAAGTCCTTATCCTTATGTCAAGAACTGTGTCCTCTTGTAGCTCATTGAGATACTCAGGCAAAATATCTTCAATGGAAGGTAGTTGACCTTGCTTTTCAGGAACTTCAATCAATGAAGGCTCATATAATCACAAGTTTTCAATATTTACGACGGAATAGATTTGAATATAAGCTGGTAGATCTAGGCAAAAAGCATTTTCACCAATTTTGTCAAGTATTTTGAAAGGACCATATCTAATTGGTTTCAACTTCTTACCTTCCCCTTGCAGTCTTTCTTTGCTGATGTACAACCAGAATTGATCACCAACTTGAAAACTATGCTCAAATCGATGCTTGTCATGCTGTGCCTTATACTTTGCTTAGCTTCTTTCCAGCTGTTCTTGTACTGCCTGTTGAATTTCCTAGATTTGTTCAATGAATTTGGTTTCTTTGTCCACATCATTGTGTCCATCAACTGCTATGTCTTTACCAAAGAAAAAATCCAAGGGATACTTTGGTATAAAACCAAAACAAATCTCAAAAGGAGATCTTTGAGTAGAAGAATGTTTTGCATGGTTGTAAGCTTGTTGCACATAACACAAATGCTCATCCCAAAGTTTGGGATGCTTACTGCAATATCCTCGAAGCAACTATATCACTGTCCCGTTGACCACTTCTGTTTGACCATCTGTTTGCGGATGAAATGCCGTGCTCTTCTTCAGCTTTGTGTCCATTAACTCCGATGACTTGACCAAAATTTCCCGACAAATCAAGAATCTCGATCGAATACAATAGAAGTGGGTAACCCAAAATGAACCCACACATTTTGAAAGAACAACTTTGTAGTTTGTTTAGTTGTGACCTGTTTATTACATGGTGTCAAAATACACATCTTACTGAACCTATCCAAAACTACATAGAAATAATCATGACTCTTTCTAGACTTTGGCAATCCCCCAACAAAATCCATGGATACACTTTCCAAAGGACGAGGAGGAATTGGAAGTGGAGTATACAAGCCTAATTTTCTATTACTTGGCTTGCTTGTAGCACACATAGTACATCCTTTAATATATCTAGAAACTGTCTCATTCATTTGTGGCCTATAATAAAATCTTTGTAATTGTGCAACTGTTTTACTTACACCAAAATGACCTGATATGAGAGAAGTATGTGCTTCTCGAATTATATTAACTCTTTTAGTTTGTGGAATCCATAACTTTCCAAAATGATATAAGTGTTTGTCCTTTATGAAATAATCCAATTCTTCTATTTGCTTGCCATGACTTAAAGTTTCATATACATCCTTAAAATCTGTGTCTTGAGCATATTGTTCAATGTAAATTTCATGAATTACTGAATTATGCTTAAGTATTGTGGATGCATATATAATTGGTCTTGATAACATGTTTGCAACCTTATTATCTATGTCCTTCTTATATCTGATAACAAGATGAAAAGGTTGTAGAAAGCCCATCCACCGATAGTGTCTTGAT
This sequence comes from Pinus taeda, assembly GCA_000404065.3. NCBI lineage: Eukaryota > Viridiplantae > Streptophyta > Pinopsida > Pinales > Pinaceae > Pinus > Pinus taeda. The sequence goes on from APFE030385590.1 coordinate 29,369, forward strand.
TGTTGCAATTTAGTTTGTGAGTGTAAATATTGAAGAGGTTGATGATCTGTGTGTATGATTGTTTCTTTACCCATTATGTAATGTTTCCACTTTTTAACACTCTGAACTAATGCATATAATTCTTTATCATATGTAGGATAGTTAACTACTACCAATGTGAATGTCTCGAAATGAAAGCATATAGGCTTTCTGTGCTGCATCAACACTGCCCCATGGCATATTCACTTGCATCTATCTTGATCTCAAATGGATTTTGAAGATTTGCCAGTGCTAGTACTGGTGTTGTACTGATCCTTTCTTTCAATGTGTCGAAGGCTTTCTGTTGTTTGCCTCCCCACTGAAACACCTGTTTCACATTTGTCAAAGCATGTAAAGGAGCTACAATCAAAGAAAAGTTAGAATAAACTTTCTCGAATATTGTGCTGCCCCTAAGAAACTTTTAACTTCTGTAGCAGTATTGAGCTTAGGCCAATTTACAATGACTTCAACCTTAGAGGGATCTATCTTCAATTCACCACCCTCTACAATATAACCTAAATAATTCAAAGATGTTCTGCCAAATTCACATTTTAACAGTTTTACATAGAGATTTTCTCTTTTCAAAACATATAAAACCTGCTTTACATGCTTTACATGTTCATCCCATGTTCTATTGAAAGCAAGAATATCATCTAAATAGACTATTACAAAATCATCAATGAATGGTCTAAATACATCATTCATGACTTGCATGAATGTAGCTGGAGCATTAGTTAAGCCAAAAGGCATAACCATCCATGCATAGAGTCCTTCCTTTGTTTTGAAAGCAGTCTTCCATACATCCTAATCTGCAACTTTGATATGATGGTAGCCGCTTCGCAAGTCCAATTTAGAGAAGTAAACTGAATCTTTTAACTGATCTAACAAATCATCAATACGAGGAAGAGGATAACGATTCTTTATTGTGATTTTATTTAATGCTCTAAAATCAATGCACATTCTCCATGAACCGTCTTTCTTTTGCACTAACACAATAGGTGATCGACACAGTGATGTGCTTGGTCGAATAAACCCTTGATCTAGCAACTCCTATACTTGCTTCTTTATTTCTGCATTCTCTAGAGCTGATAACGTGTACATTCCAATGTTAGGTAGTGGATCATCTTGCTGCAAATAAATCTCATGTTCTATCTCTTTCTTGGGTGGAAGCCCTTTAAGATCTTGAAACAGAATATCATAATCGGAAACACTTTAACTAGATTTGCTTTATGTTTAGGATTACAGCCTTGGAAAGCATCGGATTTATCAATATCCTTTTCTTTTACAATCATAAGTAAAAATTGTTTACTTTAATTTATAATTCTTTTCATCTGTCCTGGATTTATGAGAGAGAAGTTATCTTTAAGTTTATGAGCCCTTACAATACATTCAATTCCATCCTTAGTGAGTTGATACTTATTTTTAGTTCAATACAAGATAGTATTTATGTCGTACAAGTATGGACTTCCTAGTACAATTCCACATATTTCCAATGGGACCATGTCTAACTCAACCTCATCTACAAAATTTGACCTGATAGCAAAACGAAGTTTACATTGTTTCGTAACTTGTAGCTTAGTTTTATCACACACCCAACCTAATGGATATTGCTCTTTATGAGGTTTTGTTTCTAGACCCAACTTCTTTGCAATTTCTTCAGAAATCAAATTAACTTGTGACCCACTATCAAATAAAGTATCAATTTTAGTATGCTTGGAAATGACTCTAATGTGAAATAGCTCATTTCTTTTCCTCTCATCATTATCATTATCAACAAAATGCAAAGAAGTACTTGTAGATGCTTTAGAATCTTTACCTTTTATACCTGTAGCTATAACCGTTGTCTCGTCACCTGAATCTAATCCCAAGTCCTTTTGAATAGTAGCAACATTCTTCCGCTCCTTACTCCCAAACTTCTTAGGCTTCAATTCTGGATGCAATGACCAACAGTGTGCCTCATCGTGACCTTCCTTCTTACAATGAGTGCATGAAGGTTTATCTTTCTTCACAGTTTTTGTTTTCTTCTCCTTCCATTTAAGTTTCTTCTTGCCTTTATTCTTGCTTTCAATAGGTTTGGATGATTTCCCAACATCTTGGCTTACATTTTTACCTCTAGCTTCTAGATGAGTTGCTTGAACTGATACATAATCTAAGCTAGTTGGATTAAACATAAGTATGGTATGCCTCAAATAACTATGAAGACTACATATGTATTTCAACAATGTCACTGGTGAGTCCAATGATATGGCTAATGTTAAAGCTCTCTTACGGAATTCCTGAGTATAAATTTGAACACTTTGACCTTTTAATTAATGTAGTGTTTTCCAATTCATCATTGCTTGTTGCATATAAGCCAAAGGATAAAATTTCTTTTTAATAGAAGAAACAAATTCATTCCAAGTTGAAATGATCTTACCATGCTTTTGAAGATCTGCTTGTGTCTTGCCTTCCCGCCATACAAGTGCGGTTCCTCCAAGTCGAAGGCTAGCAAGCTGGATCTTCTTCCTTTCTGAAACAAATTTTTGCACCCTACAATACACTTCAATTTTTCTTATCCAATTATCAAGCTTTTTAGCGTTAAGTTCTCCATCATAAATTGGCAAATCAAATTTTACATCTAATTTTATCAAAGAGGATTTCTTCTTTTTCTTCTTAGAAGGACTAGATTTATGAGAAGAAGAGGATGATGATGACGATGATTGTGATGATGGAGATGGTGGAGGAAGCGTTCCTCCCTTTCCCTTATCTTCTTGATCTTTAGGGGATGAAGTGCCTTCATCCTTTTTCTTCTTAAACTCACGATACATCTCTTCCACCATTGCATGTATCGTCATGAAACTATCCAAGAATTGAGATTCTGACCCAAGTGGAGTTTCATCTGCCATCCTTCTTTGTGAAAAGACCCTTCCAATCTCTGGATTTGCCTCAACAAGTTCACCTTCACCTCGTCCGAGCCTCAACCTAGTAAGCATTCAAATCTTCACACAAACTTGGCAAACCTTAAAAACCTTGAGCTCTTATACCACTTGATCCATTAATGAAAAAGGTATTACAAACTTTGTGTGAAGTTGCTTATGTTACTTAGTGAAATGGATTGAAAAGGTTGCAAATAACATAAACACATAAGCAAATTGAAAACACATTCAAACAAATTGATAAAACAAAATTTAATAATGGAGTTCACCAGACTTCTTGGCTACGTCTCCTGGTCCTTTAGCTTCCAGTGTTGACCTCTTTATTTTGTCTTCAAAATGCTGTTACAGGTATGAGCTCAAAAACAAAGACTCAAATGAGAAAATGGACCTCACCATTGTGTTCAGCTCGAAATTGCGAGTCAAACATGTGTAAACTTGACCATATTTGATCACTGTGACCTCCAGACCCCCTGGAATGATCCAAAACCGCCTTTGTCCTTGTAAAACCACTCTCTGCTGACCAAAACCACCTCGGCCTACTCAAAACTGCCTCGGTCTGTGCACTGGTGGTATGGCAGGTTTGGCACCTGCAATTGTTTAAATAAAATTATGGTGGCTTGGTTAACCAAGTCCCACACTTGACATGTTGGTTAGCCCGAGTGTTTGACCTCCAGCCCCCCGCCCGACACTCCCGCCATTTTACATTAGATATACATAGATATTCACACTATATGATAAGGTTTCGGGATATATGGTTCCGCTCGTTGTTGCTTGTTATATGATTTATTTGATTCATATATGGTATATGGTTAACATCACCCATTGCATGTGGGATATTACATTAATAAACTTAAGGGTTCCAACGGTCGTGGGGTTGACCCCGACCGTTGGCCCTTTTTTCTGGTGACCCAAATCCCGCACACCATAAATATAACATAATCAATTCCGTTAACAATACCTGCAGTAGCCCAATCGGTGAGCTAGTTTTGGCAAAGACTTAGCCATTCTAGGAGGTCAGGGGTTCAATCCTCCCTGATCCCCAAAATTTTTGAAATAAGCCCACATTGGGAAAAATCTGGGCTGCCACGTGTCAGCACCAGATTGGCCCATATCAACCAATCACACCGTGACATGTCACCTCCTCTGTTGATGTCATCCAGGACAAGTGGTGTATTCTCGAGACAACATGTGTCCTGCTGACATCATCCAGTTGATTGTTGACCATTTACCATTGACTGTTGACCTTTGACTTTTTGACTTTTTGCCCTAATTTTTCATAAACTTTGACTGGCTTTAACTTCTTCATCCGGACTCAGATTTGCGTGCCATTTGCACCGTTGGAATTGTATCAACGAGCACTTCGACTTGATCCTACTTTCATCTACATTTGAAGACTTTGATTCAGAGGCAAAACTGGATCCATTTTGAATCATTTATGTTTACATGCATGTCAATTTTAATTTGAAATTGAAATTTTCAAGGAATGTGAAAATTTAATTGTTACCGTGCATGTTTAGATTTTTAGATTTTTATTTTTTTTAATTCAAGATTAATTTACACTTTGCTATGAATTACTTTTACATAAGAAGCAGTACTAAACAAGTGCTACATAGTAGCTACTCCTGCCACTTAGTTTAAACATAGCTAAATTATAGTAAAAATATTGAACTCTGTTAAACACACATGGGCAACAAAGGAATCTGAAGGATAAAACATGAGAGTTCAATTTTTATTAACAAGAGATATACATTTATAGTACATTATGTGACCGTTGGGTTCCACATCCCAAGGTCTCTTGGACTACTTTGTCTATTCGGCTTCCACACTAACCCATTGAGGATTAGGTGTCCAACATTCCCCCCTTAATCCGAAGGGTTATGTATGAGTCCAGAAGAAGCTATATACAAATGTGCAAGCGATGGAGCACTAGGCTGAATGTGCTCTCTGAAATTTTGTTTAAAGTGCGGTTGGTTTAAGGGTGAACACCAACACTGGAACGCTTAGTGCTGTTCCCGGACTCTTCCAAAAACTGGCAAGAAGCTGAATTCTTCTGCTAGAGGAAGTGCTCCTATTGTTTTGAAGAGGGAAACCTTCAACCAATAAAGGGAGGTCTCACCCCGCATAAAAGGGAGAACTTCAACCTGAAAAGGGAAGTCTCAACCTGTGATGGTTTAAGGATGAGCAACAACTCTGGAATGTTTAACGCAATTCCTGGAACTCTTCCCAAACTGGCAAGAAGCTGGAGTCTGCTAGAGGAAGTGTCCCCAATTTTGTTCCTGGAATTCTTCCGAAGCTGGCAAGAAGCTGAAGTCTTCTGCTAGAGGAAGTGTCTGAGATTACCGACTGAAGGCATGTTCATGGGCATCTTTGTCTTTGGCTACAACTCTGAAACTGGTGTGGCAGGTTGCGGCTCAGGCTCACTTGATGTGACTTTGAAGCTTGTAGATGACCATAATTTCCCCCCCTGTCAAATACAAGGTGAGATGACGGAGAAAACTCAACCTCAAGACTGTTCAATACTCTGGAACAAGTTCTGACATGTGTTTGGAATATCTTCTTGGCTGTTGATGCCCATTGCCAAGAAGCGATCCATTCAAGATGAATCTTTGTTCTTGCAGGACGTTTGTTTCTGAAGCATCTGTGTGAAGAATGGGTGGTTTTATGACAGTGCTTACATGGATGAAGATCAAAACAGTGATATTTCAGATGGCCAACTCGGTCATAGTGTTGGCATTTCACAATCTGTTGTTGTTGTTGTTGCTATGGAAGAGGGGCAGAATCTGGAACAGCTGGATGTGAACTGTCATGAAGAGTAGGTGAACTGTCATGAATGAATCCAGCACTCTGAAACTGAATGGGCTTTGAGTAGTCTGGAATATGAAAGGACAAGTCCTTCTCATATCCAAGACCAGTTCTGTGCTTTTTGTGGACAAGTTGTTCCCAAGGTCTAATGATGGACTTGGAAAGTGCAGACTGAACTTTTACATCTGCATGTACAATTGCTTCTTTATTGGGTACTAAATCTGAATGAACTGTAACAATACTGACTTGTTGTTGATGGGTTGATGTCTTAATTTTCTGAATAGAAGCAGGTTCAGAATGATGATTCCTCTGTTTTAATTCTTCTTGTTGTAGTTGAGATTCAAGCTGTAAAAACTCAATCTATTCTTGTGTATATTGTAGACAAGTCTGAATTTCTGAGAGAGAGCCTTTGCTGATTTGGAATGTGTCATCAATAATAGATTGTATCAGATTTTTCAAGAATTCTGATACTTCACCAATTTGAGTCATTTTCTCCAATGTAAAACTTACACTTTAAAATTTGTTCACAACTATGAACTAATGTCACTGCAAGGTATTCTCAAACTTTGTTCTCCCAAAAACTACAACAATCAAGTGATATTCTTCTTGAGGAATGAACCAAAAGCAAGATTTTAACTCTACAATTATTCTCCAAATCCACACACAATAATGGTTGGTTGCATTCATATACACGGAGAAGTATATTGTGCATTCTCAAAATATAGGTCAGTTTTCTAATCTGGTTACATATATTGCAGATACTTATAATTAAAGCCTCCATCATTTTAACACTATGCAAGCAAATGATTTTGAGCATTTCTTGGCTCTAAATCAATAGTTGTTACCTTTGAAGAAATCTGAGATACCTATGAATAATCCAACCTCGACATACCACAACACCAACAAATTCAAATAGGGTCGGCCTGCTATCTCGATGGGACATGATGCCCACTCATCCTCTTTGCAACAACGCACCACATACAAAAGAATTTATATAAAAAAGGGCTACAGACATGGATCTACCACATCCACTTCTCCTCCACGCTCCATGAATTTATCGTTTTGGAGAAGTGTCTTGCCCAAATACTTACAACTCATTAACCATTCTTATTAGAACAACCAACTTTCTGCTATTTTATTCCACGAGCCCCAAACTCCAACAATCGTCAATCTGAATCCTCTACACATCACCAATAAGAACCCTTTCTTTTGCAATTGATTCAATTTGTGAGTTGGGTTAATAGAGGTTAAGCATTTTCATGTGTTTGACGCAACTGCTATGGCTCCGAAAATGGTTATCAAGAAAATGGCTATGAAAATGGTTACGAAGATCACGTCCTTAAGGGAGGCGTTAAGCGAAGTGGTTCCAAAGACTCCCCTTTACAGAATAGTGAAGGAAGGTGAAATAGAAGTGCAACAAGTAATGAGGAAGTATCTATTAATAGATGATAGAGAGTTCATGCCTTTGGTTCTGTGCATTACAGCGTCTGAGCTCGTTGGAGAAGAGGATAATTTGATCGCCATGCCCTCCTTCTAGTGCCATCGCAATGGTTAAAACAATCTGTGTAATAAATCGCGAGTTGCCGTCTATGAAGAAAGGTATTATTGATGCTACCGACATGGTTGCTTATTGTGGGGAAGCGGTGGTTGTTCTGGAGGGTGGCGCCCTCATTGCACGTGCATTCACCTACACTCTTACAAATTTGAAGGTGGAAGGGAAAAGGATTTTGAGAGCTATTGGTGAGTTGGCTAGAGCAGCGGGTTCCCTGGTGGCTTCAAAAGGGGAGGAGATTATTGTACTATGCGAGTGCTCTGCGGTAGTGGGATAAATTCAAAGAATAAGAATGTATGAGCGATGCCTGGGGCATGTTGCGGATATTATGAAGAATTCCAAGGATGAACTCGTGAAGCCTAGGTCTGATGGAGAATGCTTTGATGGCGAAAACACTGCTATGATGCGAATATGATGGATAGAGGGGCGTGTTTGCTAGAAGAACAGTGTAGAATGGCAGAGTCATAATGAGATGAAATGGCTAAGTGAAACGATTGAGCACATTTAGAATGGCAGGATAGAAATCGCACAAATAACGCTGAGTGAAGGAGCATTTCTCTGCGCTATTTCCCGGCACCATTCGACCAACTTTCTCCATTGCCCGAAGAAAACATTCATGCACATCAATCAGTCAATAAATTGGAGCATACATACCAGTTCACTTGTTCAATCATTTTGTATATAATGCAAATTGTTCCACATTCCCTGCACCATATGTATCGCAACACCCATCATAACTGTCATACAGAAAATATAACACTTCATGTGCTTATGCTATGGTCTCTTTAATCATACAGCGTCCACAATTCACAGGAGTACACGTGCCATCTATCATATCATTTCCAAAGCCACATTCTAAGATAGTGTTTAATGTGTGGCAGCGTTCACTATCAAGCAAAAACCCTCGACCAATTTCACAAGAAAAACCAAATCATTCTACACAGGTTTAGTGCAGGAAAATGTATTAGAAGAGCAGCAGCGACAGATAAATTAAACCCGGGAACATATCTCAGAAGTGCGGTGACAGATAATTAATTCCCTCGAACAAAAATGGGATACACATAAGGAATGATTTGAGAAGCAAATTCAGACCAACATTCAAAGGGAGAGCACACGAGGATTAATTAATTGAAATAAAACAACCAACACCCGAGGAGATATATCAATTCCAATTCATATCAAAAACTATTGGGCCATGCAGAAAATTAGTGCATAACCTAGCTAATGCACAGAGTACGACATCCAATGCATAGATGGATATAACGCATAGGGATAGTGTATAATGGCAAGAAAATCGCTAGAGTTACACAAGCAAAGAGAAAAATTGGGATCTATGCTCTGACCAGTGCAGATAGATTCTGGAATATTTTAGACACGCTTGGGCCTGACAAACACACAGAGAAAGACCACAAAAATTAGTGGCTCAAATATGAGTAGGGCAAGATATCCTCTGCTCTGATACCATGTTAAACACACATGGGCAACAAAGGAATCTGAAGGATAAAACATGAGAGTTCAATTTTTATTAACAAGAGATATACATTTATAGTACATTATGTGACCGTTGGGTTCCACATCCCAAGGTCTCTTGGACTACTTTGTCTATTCGGCTTCCACACTAACCCATTGAGGATTAGGTGTCCAACAAATTCAAATTTGTGTTAAGGTTTAGAATTCCATCAATTTGAATTTTACTAATTGGTAAAGTCCTCATCTATGCAATTAAAGAGAAAGACCCTAATTTCAATGCTTATGTAAACATAGCTTTAAAAAGCTATAATATGTTATGCTTGCATTTACATTTGAACTACATTAGTCTCCAAATCAAAGTTGTCTATCCAAGTCAAGAAATCTATATTTTATTTCTTAAATTTTGAACTAAAATATTCAATAAAAAATTCTTTTAGTATAATTATTAGCTTATAAAAATACATAGATTTTATTTTTAAAATTTTAATTTATATTTGAAAAAAATAATGACGGCTATTTATTATTTAATTTATAAAAATGCATATGTTTTATTTTATTAAAATTTGAATTTAGATTTTAACACAAAAA
>APFE030385590.1:38842-78152 GCA_000404065.3 Pinus taeda
AATTGTTTTTAATATAATTATTAGTGTATAAAAAGTATTGGTATAATAAGAACAGAATACATTGCAGCAATAAAAGGTAATGATTGCAAAATCAAAATTTACGATATATTTTGCAATAAAATGTTCAAATATTTTACAATAAGATGTAAAAATATTTATGTTTATTTAATAACTTATATTTTTAAGGAAGTGAGGGTATTATGGGTATGGGTAATGTAAGTCAGTGTGAAACATAATCATTTCATTTCAAAGACAAATAACATTCTAAAGATAAATAACTAATGTATTTAGCTTGAATAACTAATTAAGATTATCATTTATTTTTATAATTGGTAGACACAAAACTTCATTGATTCCTTACCATCGTGACCCTAGAGTCGGGAAGACAGGTGTCCTTTCTACTGACTTCTCAGTCATTGGGCACCATCTGTTGTAGTCATGCCAGAGAGATGAGATAGTGTGGGAGAGTGAGCATTTGCAACTTGTGACTTTGAAACGCTGAGAGTAAGATGACACATCTAATTTTAACTACATTTTATGATGCTACCCAAAGCCCTACCCAAATCAAAAGTCGTAGTCTATGTATATTAAACATTTTCCTTTTCTTTACTTTCTCAATTATAATTGCCAGATGAATGTTATCTTCCTCTTCCACATAACCTGTACTAAACACATAATGGACTGCGACATCTGCTAGAAGAGAAAGAGTATCTTCAATTGGTGAATTAGACTGGGGGTTATCCGCAGAGGGGGCATATTCCTCTAAATCGTCAATGTTTATTGAAGAGGTTGATATAGCGTGGCCTCCTTTTTAGGATGCACATCTTTTCTTGACAGAGCTCTTGGTCAGTCTCCTTAAAGGGCCAGGGGTTTCAGTTATGACTTCCTTCTCTTCCTCAAGCACTGACTTCTTGAACTGGGTTTTCTTTACTTTAGTCTTTGAGGCCATAACAGTCTATGGGGTTAATAACTTCCTTTTTTGTTTGGGCTTCTCATTAGTAACTTTTCCATTCTTCCCTGGTTTCTTCATTGTACCCTCTCCTTTAAATGCATTCAGAAACTCCTCCCAAGTCGTCTCATTTCCTTATAACATTATATTATATAATATATTATATATATATTATTAATATATATATATATATTAATTTTTTATAACTGTTTTAATTTTTTTAATGTTTTATTTTAATTTGTTTTAAATTTTTTAATTTTTTTTTTTTATTTTTGGTATTTTTATGTTATTTCTTTATTTTATAATTTTATTTTAAAAAATTAATTCTAAATTTTATTATTATCTTTATTTTTATTTTTTTTTTAAATTATTAATTTAATAATTTTTTATTTTTATTTTTTATTTTGTAATGAGGTTTCTTTCTTTCTTTTTTTTTAATTTAAAATGATTTTGGATTTTTTTTTTTTGGTTCAATTTATTTTTCTTTAATTGTATATAGATTTTTAACAATTTATTTTTAAATTTTTGATTATTTATTTTTAGTTTTTTTTTATTATTTTATTCATTTTATATTTTTACGAGTTAATTTTGGGTTATTTTTTTCCTTTTTTATATATCTTTTTTATTTGGATTTTTTTGGGTCATGCTTTTTATTTTATGTTTTATAATAACATGGTTTTTTTTTTTTTTTTTTTTTTTTTTTTTTTTTATTTTTATGTTTAAATTTTTTTTTGTTTTATATATATATATATATATATATATATATTCAGATAATCGGTTGTTGTTTATATTTCGAAAAAAATTAGGAGACTGAGCTCCTGTGATACAAGGCTTTGAACCCGAAGGGGAAGCTAGGAGATGATTAGGAGGACAAAATTCCCCTTTGCGTTTGTCATTTCTGACTTTTGGGAAACAAGAGCAAGTAAAAATTCTAACAAACTGAGACAAAAGTAAGCAATATCTGCAATACATCTTTAATCTATGTTAATATGGCTGATCTGGTGTGCAGTGGAATCTTCTGGCTTGTTGTCAACTTCAGCATTCATGAGACTTGAAGAACTGGTGCTAGGTGCATTCCTTTTCTCCATCATGTACTTCAGGATTTCGATTGATTCCTGAACATGGCTGCATTTATTGGCTAGATCATTAAACTGTTCCTGGAGCGAGGAGACTCTGTGAAGGAATAGGTTGAGATCTGCTTCATATTTCTCACTGGTCAGTCTCCCATGGGAATCAATTTTAGCATCCAGAAGTCTTTGATGCACACGGATTTGCTCTAGTTCTGCCTGTAGATCAGAATAATGCAGGCGGTCTTCATTTCTTGCCATATCGTGGATGTTGGATGTTGTCCTACTACACTGATTGGAATGAGAAAGACTTGGCAAGTAAAAGGAATCTTTCCTTGTCAATGGAGACAAAGATGGACTAGATTGGAGATCGCCCTAATGATCAGAGAAGCTGAGGGGATAACCTTTCAGAGTCAAGGAAAGGGAGACAAAAGGGATGATGCCACGGAGGAAGGAGGAGGATAGATCGTAGGACAGAGAGCTGAGGGAGATGCAGGAGATGAAATAGAGAGTAGCAGCAGGCTAGGGTGACAGTGGAGACCAAGGTCCCAGCCAAGCAGGGGGTCGTAGAACAAAAGCAGAGGGTCGCATAAAAGACCAGAGAAAATTCGGTGCGTTGGAAAGAGGGAGGATATGCTCAAATTTATGGGTTGAAGACCACAGAAAAGGAGGCACGAAGTCACGAGAGAGAGGAGGATGGGATCCCGGGAGTGAGGGGATCGAGGCAATCGAGACAGAGCGGAAAGGGCGACAGGACTGAAGGGAGGAGAGGAAACCTCAATCATAGATTTGGTAGAGGTATAAAGATGTAGGTGTCTGTCAGAAAATCCCAAGAAGATGTTGTGGAGGACAGGGTTAGAGGAATTGCCATAGATCATGATGGGGGATTTGGTTATGGGAGATGATGATGGGACTCAACGTTATTGCAGAGAAGATTGCCTTTGGGTTTACAACAAGCTCTGTTGGCACAAATGTCAGCTTCTTTGTTGAGAGAACGGAGCACATGGAAAAATTGAAGTTCTATATTTTGACGGGTAAGTGCTTGACATCTATTAATCGTTTGCTGAAGGAAGATATTGGATGCCTTTCGATTGCAAACCATGAGACTGATGATAGTGGCTAAGTCTCCAAAAATCATCGCTTTGCTAATTCCAAATTTTTGGAGTTGATTTAGTCCTTGAAAGAGGGCAAGAGCTTCTACCCTGTTGTTGGATAAGGAACCCAATACCCACTCATAAGTGGCTATAATGCTACCACTGGGATTGAAAATAACTGCGCCTACACCTGATGTTCCTCGGTTGGATTTAGAAGCTCCATCGAAGAAGAGATAGTGGAGATTGCAGCCTCGGAGCCAGCTTGAGAATTCTTCTTCTTTGGTTCTTATTTTCCAACTATGCTTGGGGATGCCAGACTGGATGCTGGCATTAATTTCTATCAGATTGCTATTGTTTCTATCTAAAAAATAGCTGATAAAATCCCTTTCCTCAACATAGAGGCCATCAACATCATTTTTCTTCAGATTTTTAGCAGAAATGGTTTCTAACGTTAAACTTTTTGCCTTGCTGCAGAGATGCCTCATGATGGTTTCCTTGTCTTGGAATATCATACAGTTCCTTGCCAGCCAAATTTTCCACAGAAGGGCATAGGGGAGAGCATCCCAGACCCGTTTGGCTATATTGTTCTTCTTATGCTGCCAGGGGTAACTCTTCTTCCAGAGATTCAGAACCTCGCCAATGGAGTTTTGGGGATTCCATGGGAGATGGTCGTTAGGGGATATTCCACTCCAGCAAGAAATTACAAAAGGAAAGGTGATAAAGAGATGCTGCATGGTTTCTTCTGCTTCTTGACAGTTTGGGCATCGAGAAGGTCCTGCTATACCTCTCTTTTGCAAATTATCAGTGGTGAGAATTTTCCCTCTCAAGAGGGTCCAGATGAATAATTTGATTTTAGGGATGGCCTCGGACTTCCATACAATTTTCCAGTGTGTCCAAGCAGGAGCAGGATGATCTTTGTTGCACAAATATTGGTGGCCAACTTGAATTGTATAGTTAAAGCCTATAGGATCCAATGGAAAAATGTCGATTCCATTTTTAATAATGGGGGAAATATTGTGGAGGTGAGTCTGAAGGTTGTCGAAGCTCTCCTTAAGATCTATGGGTATGGGTGGAAAGGTCCATCCCATCCATATCTGCGAGTGGGTGTCCCATTGTGAGATTTGGTCTAGATAATGTATTCCTTTGTTGTGAAGAAAGAGAAGGATTTTATCTGTACCTGGTTGACTACTAATCGATTGATTTCCCATTATTTTTTCTGCTCCAATTTTGATATTCCTTTGTTGTGAAGAAAGAGAAGGATTTTATCTGTACCTGGTTGACTACTAATCGATTGATTTCCCATTATTTTTTCTGCTCCAATTTTGATACTGTTGCCTCCCTTGGGGACCTTGGAGCTGTTTTGGGCCAAAACGGGGATTGCTTTTTTGCGTAGTTTCCAAATTTTTGAACTGTTTCTAGTGGGTATTTGGCAGTCCAAAAGTTGTTGTCTTGGGCAGCTTAGATATTTGACTTCTATCACTCTTTTCCACCATGCCAGTTTTTCACTGATTAGTCTCCACATGATATTACCTCCAAAAGCCAAATTTGAGAGCTTGGGAGATCTAATTCTGAGTCCTCCACAATCCTAGCCTTGAATTACTTGCTTCCAGCTAACAAGATTAAACTTCTTTTTCTCATTTTTTCCCCCTTGACAATGAAAATGGCGGAGAATACTTTCCATTTTATTATGGAAAATGGTTGGAGCCTGCATTAGTGTGAATTGGTAAAGCGGAAGAGATGAGAGCCCTGATTTTAGGAGAACAAGGCGGCCTGTCGGGTTAAGCCATGTCGAACCCCACTATTGCACTTTCCTCTTCATTTTGTCTATAATTGTGTCCCAGATTTCAGCTTTTAAGGGCCCAATGCTCACTGGCATTCCCATGTAAGTGAAGCATTCCCAATTTAGTTTGCAAGGAACCCCAAAAGTGTTGGCTATATTGTGGAGGGTTTGGGCTGTTTCATGCCAACCATAGATGCAGCTTTTTAAATGGTTGATCATGCCTCCTGAATCACTCATATATTTGTCCAGAAGAGCTTTGAAACGATAGGTTATTGTGACAGATGCCCCTCCTATTAACAGAGTGCCATCTGTAAATTGGGAATGATTTATGTTTTTGACTCTGTTCTCGAACTTTATGCCAGTGATGAGACCAGTTCGCCTCTTGTAATCTAAATCTTTGCTAAAAGATTCAGCCATCAAGACAAACAGGTAAGGGGAGAGAGGGCAGCCTTGTCACAGCCATCTCAAAGATTAAAAGGGAGGTCTAGGCCTACCATTAACAAGGGGGGAAATCCAAGGCCCCATGATACAGGCTTTGATGAGATCAAGGAGGGGCACAGCAAAGCCCATTTTCTTAAGGACAACAATCAGAAAGGAGTGCCTTACCCTATCAAAGGCATTAGCCAAATCCAGCTTCAGGTGAACCCTTTTTCTTTTCTGAAGTGACTAGAATGAATTACTTCTTGAACAAGAAGGACTGAATCAGAGATTTGCCTGTTGGCCAGAAACCCACCTTGATTTTCAGAGATGAGCGAAGGAAGAAGAGGTTTGAGGCGGGTAGCTAAAATGTTTGTGAGGATTTTGTAAGAGGAGTTGCAAAGAGAAATGGGTCGGAAACGGGAGAAGGTCATGGGGAGATTCTCGTTGGGAATGAGGGCTAGGTAGGTGGAATTGGTATAGCCTCTGATTTTCCCTTTGCGTTGGATCCATTTCATCATTTTGATAAGATCTTTTTTAATAATTCTCTAGTGAACTTTGTAGAAACATATTGGAAAGTCATCCGGTCTAGGAGCTTTGCCTGGTTGGAGAGCCCATATGGCTCCTCTTATCTCTTCTTCTTCTATCTCCTTGCTCAAGTTGTCATTGATTTCTTTTTTGATCCCACTAGGAAGATATTGCAGCACGTCTACGTAATCTTCCTCTTCTTTAGTTTCTGTTAGGAGGGATCTATAGTGATCTGAAGCTGCCTGTTTGATAGCACCTTGGTTGGTTTGGAGATTGCCTTCTTTATCTATGATAGAAGCAATTTTGTTCCTGATTTTCCGAGTTGTAGTTTGCTTATGGAAAAAGGCCGAATTTTTGTCTCCTTTCAGCCATAGCTACCTAGACTTGATTCTCCATTTCTACTCTTCTTCTCGATTGATGCAATATAGCTGACAATAGAGTTTGTCTTCACAATCTTTATCTTCTCGCTGAAATCCGCGCTCCTCAATTATGCTATGGAGGTTCTCCAATTTGGCTTTGGTCTCTCTTTTCTCTTTTTCCGGCTCCATGTAGTAGTTTTGCTTAGTCTTTTAGAGCATATTTAGCTCTTTTAATTTTTCTTTCCCAGATGTATCCCGACGATCCTTCTATGTGTTGTTGCTAACTGCTTTGGATAATATTTTTAACTGCTGAGTTATCATTCCACAGAGGACTGTACTTAAAGGGGATAGGCCCCAATGAGTAGTGGGTTTCAAGAGCCAGAGATGTGGGGTAGTGATCTGAAGCTGTGAAGGGATGGATGAAGGTGTATGCTGCAGAGAAGGTGGAAAGGAGAGAGACATTCAGCAGGATTCTATCTAGCCTTTCCATGATGTTGTTTTTCCCCAACCTTCTATTATTCCAGGTGAATCTGCAGTTTTTTGGGACTACATCAATGAGGTCGTGGTCCTGCATGATAGTCTCCAACTGGTTTCTATAGGGGTCTGAAGAGAAGCAGCCTCCTCGCTTCTCATTGGAGTGAAAAATTAGATTTAGATCTCCCCCAGAATAATGTTACTATTTTCTTCTTCATCTATATTTTCTTTAAGAGTGCCCTAGCGTTGTTCCTTGTCTCTATAATGGTTTGGAGCACAAACATTATAAATGACTATCCTTTGATTATTTGTAGTGCTCTCCAGAGCAGTCTTTATCCAGTGTTGATTGATTGTTTTTGTTGTGATACTCCAAGTTTTTTGGTCCCAAAGCATTGTGATTCCCCCTGAGGCTCCTCTTGATTCACAAATGTTGCCTTTGTACTGTTTATGATGTGCTATGATTTTTTTCATTTCTTGCTGCCCTTGCTTTGTTTCTTGGACTAATATAACTCCTGGTTTCTCTTGATTTATTAGATCTTTTAAGGCAATTATTTTGGAGGGGTGCCCTAGTCCTCAACTGCTCCAGGAGAGGACTTTCATCATTTCATGTGGGGGTTATGGAGAGTTGCTCTCTCTCCCTGCTCCTTATTTGTTGTATCTTTGTCGATTTGTCCTAAGATGTAGGACCAAATATGCAACCGGGTTTAGAAGAAAAGCATATATATCTGTGTGTTGGGGGGTGGGGTGGTGGGGGGGAAGAATGAGATATACAAAAGCATATAAATAATATTCAACAAGGAAAGTTGAAGTAAGGCCAAATATGCAATGAGGTTTGGAAGAAAAACAGATATTGCAAAAAAAAAAAATGTGTTATTGCAGCAGTGGCAGGCCAAGGGTTTGAAAATTTAGGTTTATAACTTATTTTCAAATTCCACCCTTCATGAAGATATTAATTTGACTTATGAAAGGGACAATATCTATCTAGTATGTAGAGTTTTTATTTTCAAAATCTAGCCTTCATGGAGATATTAATTTGACTTATGAAAGGGACAATATCTATCCATCATGTACTGTTTTTACTCATAAAGTTAAAGAATTTTACGTTCGATTTGAACTCTTTTTTAATGAATAGTTCTGGAAAAAGTTATGCAATTTGTATAATCTGGTGATTTTGATAACAAATTGTCAATTATTTTGTCTTTATAATATATGCAATTTTTTAAATTTTCTTTTAATTACAAATTTTGGTTTCTTTCATAAATTTAAATAACCTAACACATATAAAGTTTGTTCAAAGTTGGAGTACATTAATGTCCTTGTTTATGATTATCTTAAGGCTTTCTATTGCTATGATACCATATAGATGAAGTAGTTCATAAATGAATTTTAATGGTATTGTGGGTTTATATCTTTGTTTTGTTTTACACATGGTTTCCTTGCAACTTTTATTTTAATATCAATTTTTTTATTTTTTTTTCTAATTTTTGAATTGTGATTATTGTCCAACATACTCATCATTTTTCATACATACTTATTTATTTTAACAACTTGATGAATTGAAAAGTTAAATATATTAATAAAAAAATAATATTTCTTTTAAAATTATTCATTTGCCTATGTCTTTTGCCTTGATTCACAAACTTTTACTAGACTCATGGTTCACTTTGGCCCATGAGTGCCTCAATTCTAGTTATTAATATTTAATTATTGCTTAGAGAATATTTTTGTACATAAGTACAAACCAAATTTGTGAGCACTCTATTGCACATTAATACTTATGTCATGAACACTTAAAAGGCTGAAATAGAAATAGTTGTCAATTGAATGACACTTCTTTCTCACGCAATAGGTCGAGGATCACCCTCACATTTCACATTGAATGCTAACTTGCCAATCTTTTAATAAATAATAAAATGATTTGGACCAGTAGTAATAAATGATGTAAGACATTGAAGTCAGTTCATGCCATCATTGCTCAATAAGAAGTGAAACATTTCAACCAATAATATTTGAGATAAATGAATTTAAATTTTATTTACAAATAATATTTTCCATCTCATAATATTAAATTGTAGATAAACTATAAATGTTTTTAGTCAATGGAAAACTAATAACAGGTCAACTAAAAACTAAATATGTCGCCCATTTCAAACACGGCATACTTAATCCACAAAGAGAAAGACAAAGCATCTAATATCATAGAAAGATGTTCAACCATTATTCATACAAATTCTCAACTTGAGTAAAAATTTTCACAAAAAGATATTGTTTTATCACTAGAAGGATTATCTCTATCTCTCTCTTCATATATGTCTTAATTGTTTTTTACTCCAGTTTCACTAAACAAAACGAGAATGTAGTTTTTGTTCAAATATGTTAGTTCATATTTCTAAAAGTTCAATAATTATATTAAACAATTAACTTTCAAAATTCAATAATTAAACTAAATAGCAAAAAAATGTTAATTATATAACCTTATTAATAATAAATATGGTACGAGATACAGCATTCTAGTCTATCTGTAAACAATGTAATGAGCATAATAGCAAATGCCCCATTCAATAAATAACGACATGAGTGAGCGAGTGAATCTTTCGGTGATACGCTCTCGCTATGCGCTTGATTGCCGCAATTTCCTTCATCCTATTGTTTCATCACATCCGATTTTAAATATAAAATATCGACTATGAGATTTTATTTTATTTTAAAAATGAAACTTTTAATTTTTCGTGTACCTTTAAATTATTGTGATTGTGGCCGTTAATTATTATAACATTACATTTTTTCCGGAATGTTATTAAAGTTAAGTTGGGCTACATTTCTGCCCGACAAGTTGTCAACATTGTTGGAGATTCATAATTTCAATATTTAAAATCGTAATGATTTTCCAACATTGTATATTCAATAAATTACATATAAAAAACGTTTGATTGCAAGGTGTTTTTTTAATATTTATTATTAATTTTACCCTTATTTTTTTTATTTCCTTCCTCGTAGCAAAAGCATCCTGTCTTTTTTTGGCATGTCTGCTAATTCCCTCTTATGGTATTCTCTGATGTGCCATGTTTTCATTTGAAGTATTTTGATTGGGTTTTCTTATTTTTTTTAAAAGATGACGTGGCCTTAGATTTGTGTTAGTTTAGCAGGGTATGCTTTTTTTTCACTGGCTGCTATCAAATGCGTATTACAACATTTGTAATAATAACACAGCCGATTCCACAAACTAGGAAAAGATTCTTGTAACACATCTACCCGCACTTAACACATAACACAGTAAAAAATAATAATTTATTATGTAATATCGTTTATTGAATTAATGTATCATCATTTATTAAAAAAAAATTATTATGTAATATTGTTTATTGAATTAATGTATCATCATTTATTAAAAAGTACGTGAGTACCTAACCTTAACCTTACTTTCTCGTCTTACCTAGCGTTAATGACCTTTATAAACATATTTTTTCTCAAAATTTGGTTACCACATGGTGGTTTGGGTCTTAAATGCACTGGTTAAAGTTTTATTAACCCACATCTCTAACTCTCGTTTTTGTTCTGGATGGTTCTCGATCCTGAGATACCAATCTCCAATTGCCCACGATCTAAGCAATCTATACGGAAGTCCGGCCACCGTCGATCTTGGAAAGAGGCTTTCAACAACTTGGATTTGTTTGCCTTGGATGAGTGTACCTACCCAGTGGGTATTTGAGGTTTACTATCATTTGTTCTAGTGCTTTTGCAAAGAGGCTAGTTCTACTCATCCATCCATTACAATTTTTACCAGACCATGGTTACATCCATGCTCAGGTAAAATGGAATACTTCAGCTATCGTAGATTGCACAGGTTCATGGGTGAAGGGTATTCTCTTTGTAGTGAGGCTTCATTCCTCTTTGATAGCATAGTTTTGTTAATGCAGACGATGATGGCCGCCACTTTTTCTCTTTATTCTGCTCAGAAGCAACTCACACCGTCAACTAGTTACCTCTTACGCCGTTTGGACGGTTCGCTAGATCTAGGAATTGTTCCTCTTGTAGGTTCTTTCTCTGGAGTAGTTCTACCCAGCAAAAGGACCCTCCATTTCAGGGAGCTGGCCCAGGGAAATTCTTCTTGTTGCATTCTTATCTTAGACTATTATTTATTTTGTCCGCTATCAATATATATGAACGTAACTAAGACTGTAGGTTTTTTATGCAAGGGAGGAGTTAGGTTCCCATGCGACTCTCTGAAGGACAACCATCAGGGTAGCACCCTTCGTTTCTGCCCCAATACACACGTTGGTCGAACCTCTTTTTATTTCTGGGAAGTTTGATAAGTTCGTTGTTTAAAACCCTTAAGGGTTTACTCCTCTCCATTCAGATACTTTGATCTGTATAGGGCCGTTGTATATACTGTTAGTTTCTACTTGATCGCTGGATTTGGTGACCCTCAGGGTTGATGCTATTAAAATACATCTCAGCACTGTATTGTTTTATTACTCCGTTTTTCGCTTCTCATTCTTGGTTTCTCAAAGACAATTGTTAATTTGACTTATATATATGTATATATATACCTGGGTGGTGGATGATTACACTCCAGGGTTTGATGGTCTTGCTTTCCAATTACTGTGTTTATATTGATAAGCCCTTAATGGCTTACCAAAGATGGATTTAAATGTTTTAATCGTCAAATTTGTAGTTTTCCCGAATTGGGTAATAATTTAAAATGTAGCCATGTATTATGGTTTCTTGTCAATTACGGATTTGCACTCTATTTACACTTCTTTTTAAAATTATAGGCATTTTTTTATATTTTCTTCATGATATTTGGAACAATCTTTTTCAATACCACTTCTTCGTTTTCGTATTTTTAATAGTGAAGCGGCATATCCGTAATTCAGCAGAACGAGCCCAATGGATACCCTGCTTTCATTTCATAGACTGTTTATTCAATGTATAACAGCGTTGGTAGTAATATTTCTCTCTTTGTAGTTTATCTTAAGGTTTTCTATGTCTGTTTCTAGTTGAATCGTAACATTCCATCGAGGGTGCATTATCAAGTTTTCTAACACAGTATCACTACCTTGAGTAGCCAATGCTTGCTTCTTTTCGCTTTTTCTTGGCATTTTACAGTTACTACAGTTCTGTTATATTTCCTTCTGTAATAAATTAGTATTGCACTCATAATATACTGACGTATAATATCTGTGTTGATACCAATAACTCTTTATTCACTCGTATGAAGAATGCGTTTTCTAAAACTCATTAGTCAGAAAACTCATTAGTCTTATCTAAATCATTTCATAATTCCAATGTTTACTAAAAAGAACTGTCAGGGTTTAGTTTACTTATTTTTAGTATTGGTCACGACTTTAAGGAGATAAATTCAATCTTGTTATATAATTGTTAAATTATCACAACACAAAAATGTTATTGGATAACGATTGATTTACACAAAAGGATCAACACTGTACAAGTAGTAGAAAGATAGGGTCTATTTTATTTATAAGGAGTTCTCGTACTTTGTTGCTAGACAGTTATCTCCCTATACCATAAACTGGTAGATCTAAAAACTACTCCATCCCTTAACTCTTCAGAACTCTATTCCATTGCATTCTACAATAGTGATTTTTCCTTTTCTCTTATTTAATTATTCTAAAAATTATCAATTAACAAAATTGTAATATGTTCTCAAAATACTTATCTGCATTGTACTGAAGAATGGTATGTTAACCGTTCTCCCCCCGACTCTCCCAACTCCCAAAATAGTCATTACAGTCAAGAGCTTCCTTTCAAGCTTAATCTAGGCACTCAGAGTCTTTGTGGACTCGGCCTGAATATTCTTATCGAGGTTTATCTTTTCCACTAGTCTTTACTAGATCAGGAACTGAGCTCTTGGGTAGCACACAACCTCAACCCAATTCTCCATTCTTAACTTTCCCTCCTCTTCCTTGGATCCTTTCTTTAAATAAAGCCCCTTGGAGTATGGGGTAATTGATTCCTCCAACTGTTTCTTGGGAGTTAGGCACTCTTGTGGTCCCCCTCAGCTTTCATTTCCTAAGATAACACATATTTTGTTAAATTCTTAATCATTTCTTTTAAATAAGAATTAAAAGTAATTTCTAGCTCACGTAGGTTCTTAACTAACAAAATAACCTATTAACATCCATAAGAGGTATTTTCTTAACAATTACAATGTTTCTAAAAGACGGAAATTAAAACTAAGGTAACCGGGGGTGTTACAACTCCCCCCCT
Source organism: Pinus taeda (assembly GCA_000404065.3). Classification (NCBI taxonomy): domain Eukaryota; kingdom Viridiplantae; phylum Streptophyta; class Pinopsida; order Pinales; family Pinaceae; genus Pinus; species Pinus taeda. The sequence goes on from APFE030385590.1 coordinate 51,742, forward strand.
TATGTGCAACACCGTTCTCGGTGTTCTCCGAGTACTAAAGCAAAGCTAGATAATATTTTTGCATAAAGCCTTCAGCTTCCCAAATAGCTTCATCTAGGCCAAAGTGCTCCCATTGCACTTTAACTTGGATGATAGTTCACTTCCTGAGAATTATTTCTCTCAGTTCTAGAATACACAGGGGTTCAACCTGGAATTCTTCGTTCGGTTCTATCTACATTCATCATACATTTTTTTTAATCAATCATTTAACTGCAATGATTGGAGAAGTAAAAATAAATAAAATAATAATAATAACAAGACAAAAGAGAGGAAAAGGAAAGAATAAATACTATCATTTCTTCCTTTACCTATACGTCTTGCCAATTAATGACATGCTTGGGGTCATATATATATCTTTTAAGTAATGACATGTGGAACACATTATAAATTCGTACGTGACCTCGTAGAGCGAGCTGATAAGCACACATCAACTCTTTCCAAAATTTGAAAAGGTCCACAGTAACAAGGAGACAACTTCGTACATCCCCCCCATTTTAAATAGCTTTTTCTAGCCGTTATTCTTACGTATACATGATCCCCCACTCCAAACTCCCTATAGGTTCTTTTGTTATCAGTGTATGCTTTCTGCCTATCCTGGGCAGCTTTTAAATTCTGGTGCACCTTCTTTACTATCTATTCCATTTCAATCAGCATGTCAGGTCCTAAAATTAATTTATCTTCAGGATTACTCTAGTTTGTCAGAGTTCGACATTTCTTCCTATACAGTACTTTGAAGGGAGTCATTTTGAGGGATTCATGGTAGCTGTTATTATAGGCAAATTCTACTAAGTGGAGGTATTCCTCCCATTTAGCAGGCTGCTACATTGCGTACATTCGAAGCATGTCTTCTAACAGTTGGTTCACTTGTTCAGTGTGCCCATCTGTTTGCAGGTGCTAGGTAGTACTGAAATGACTCTGAGTTCCTAATCCCACAAATAAAACTTTCCAGAAAATAGATGTGTACTTAAAATCTCTATCAAATATTACTACTTTGGGTAACCCATGTAATTTAAAATTTTCCTTCATGAATATATCAACAATTTCCATAGTTTTATAAGTAGACTTAACAAGGATAAAATGAGTTGTTTTTCTTAATTTGTCCACCACCAACATAATGGAATTGTTTTGTCTTCTGAATCTGGGTATTCGAGTTATGAAATCCAATGTAATTGTGTCCCATTTCCATTTAGGAATAGGGAGTGGGTACAATAGACTAGCCAGGTGCTGGTGTTCTACTTTAACCTACTAACACTCTAAACATTTAGCCAGATAGTCTACAGTATCTTTCCGCATCCCAGGCCAAAAATATTTCTTTTTTATTGTTGAAAACAACTTTTAATAGCCTAAATGTGCCATATACGGGCTTCTGTGAAATTCGTCCAGCAAGTTTTATAGCTTGTTTATTTGGCACAAAGATTCTTCCTTTAGAAGTCACATCCGATCCCAATTTATACTATAGTCGCTCTGTTTCCCCGAATTTACTGTTTTCCTAGCTTGCTGCCAAAGAAAATCATATTCAGGATCCTTCATAGTTGCTTCTTTAATTTGACTTAAAATCTTACTTTCCACCTTACTGAATGAGATCTCATAGATGTGATGCACTTTTTGGCTTAAAGCATCTGCCACACGGTTCTCCTTCCGCTTTAAGTGCTTAATATAAAAATCAAATTCGCTTAGGAAGGTTATCCATCTTGCCTGCTGAGCATTTAAGTTTGGTTGTTTGAAGAAATAGATCAAACTACCGTGATCTATCATTAGAAGGAATTTCTTCTCCTATAGGTAGTGCCGTGACATTTTCAAGGCATGGACCACAATTGTTAATTCTAGGTCATAAGCTGAATACCTTTGCTTGTGATATTTAAGCTTTTGATATTCATAGGTTATCACTCTCGCTTCCTGCATCAACACACCTCCAACCCCTTCTTGACAAGAATTTGTGCATACCGTGAATTCCTTCTCTCAGTCTTCTATTCCTAATATAGCTGCCATGGTTAATAATTGTTTCAGCGATTCAATGTTGTGCTGACATTCCTCTGTCCTGTGATAGGCCTTTCCCTTTTTTTGTAGAGAAGTGATAGGGTATGTAGTTTTTGAAAACCCTTTTATAAATCGTGGGTAATAACCAGTCAAGCCCATGAAAGATGTGATATCAGTTACATTTTTGGGAATTATCCAATTCATGATGGTCCTAATCTTCTCCAGATCTACTGCTATCCCTGCTAAGGATATATTTTGGCCTAAATATGGAATCTAATTTTTATAAATCGCATTTATTGTATTTGGCATACAATTGATTTTCCCCTTAGGACTTCAAGTACCATTCGGAGATGTTCTTTCAATTTTTTAGAGTAAATCAGTGTATCATCAATGAATATTAAAACAAATTTATCCAAGTAAGGATGAAAAATTCCATTCATCAGGCTCATAAAGGTTGCTAGTGCGTTGGTGAGTGCGAAAGGCATTACAATGAATTAGTAATGCCCGTAACACATTCTAAATGTTGTCTTGCAGACATCTTCTTCTTTTACTCTGATCTGATGATATCCTGACCGTAGGTCTATTTTGGAGAAGATAGTGGCTCCCTTCACTTGGTCAAACAAATCATCTATTCTTGGCAGTGGGTAGTTATCTTTGATAGTCAACTTATTAGTTGTCTCATTAGGAGAATTTTGAGGTCTAAAATGTGCCTCCTAAGGAAATTATAAAATAATAATGGTAATAATAAAATAAGATTACATTACATCATCAAATTTTAGAGGGAAAAAAGAAAAAAACTATTTTTGCAACTCATATTTTCAACTTTTCTCTCTATGGGTTTACTTAAATTTCGAGTGATAACACTCTTTGGATGAAAATTTTGATTCTTCATCCAAGGAGTACCCATGTTGCGTACTTTAGATGGACCCTACTGCGTGAAAAATGAAAAATACATGAAAATTTTTATTGCAATCATATTTTTTCATGTATTTATCATTTTTCTTATAGTATGGTCCATCGAAAGTATGTAAATTGGGTACTCCTTGGATGAGGAATTAAAATTTTCATCCAACGAACACTCCATATCAAAATTTGAGTAAAACCTTAGGGAGATAAGTTGAAAACATGAGTTGAAAAAGTAGTTTTATTATTTTATTATTTTTTAATCTTTTTACTTTTTTACTCCAAAAATGGTGAATCATCCCCCATGGTTGACATCATTATCTTGAATCCTATTGGTTCTTATAAATTTTATTTTCGTTGTAAATTTTTCTTAGGAGGCCCATTTTAGACCTCAAAATCCCCCTAATGATAATCAATACATAGTCCTAGTGTGCCGTCTTTTTTCCTTAAAAATAACACAAGGGCCCCCCAGGGTGACACATTTGCGCGAATGTACCCTTTATCTAACAGTTCCTGCAATTGCATCTTTAGTTCAGTTAAGTCAAGTATGCTCATTTGATAAGGAGATTTCAATACCGAAGCAGCTCCTGGTATCAACTCTATGGTAAAGTCGATGTCTCTTTTTGGTGGTAATCTTGGTATCTCCTCAGGAGAAATGTCTACAAATACCTGAATCACAGATATGTCTCTCAAGGTGGCTATTTTGTCTTTGGAATTGGTCTAACCAACTTGTACAACATACACGTGACAGCCTTTTCGAATACATTTACTTAACTGGTTGGCAGTAATAGGACGTAATTTAGCATTTTTTCGAATTACCTGAATTTCTTATCTAACCCCTTCCTTAGAGAGGTAGTTTATCGACTTATCCTTACAGTTAACAACTAACCAATGTTTTTCTAACCATCCCATTCCTATGAGTACATCATAGGACCATAAGGGTAACATATTTCAATTTACCCTTACTGGTTGCCCAACTATTTCTAACCGACAATTTTCTACGTTAGTAGAAACCCTACGCTTGGCCCCAGTGGCTAGCTGGACCAGAGTTTAAGTGACATAATTAAACTATCTTAGGACTAACATAGCTCAAACTTTCTCCTGATTCAATTAGAATGGATACAGGATAATTAGCAGTTTTACCTTCAAACTCCACCATAGAAGGTTGATACTCGGCTTGGTTATCCTCCAAGGTTTTGTTTATTCGAGGAATACTTCGGGCCAAATATCCAATTGTAGAAGCTTCCTGAACGTTTGCTGCTTGTCCCGCTCTAGGATGGTGGCGACAGTTTTTGTAATAATGGGGTTATGCACAACCCCAACATTGCAGCGATGGCCTCTGCTGTTGCTTGCCCTGAGGTTTGGTGGAGGCTTCTGCAGCTCGACTCTCAACAGGTTGTCTTAGTTTTGACTGATTTTTCCTCACCATTCCATTATGAGGCTTTCTAAACATATTTTTGGGATTTCCAGGTTTTGCATTTTTAGGACTGAATGCATTCTTCTGTCCCTTTTTTTTGCATCCAACGTTTGTTACCTTCTCCTTTTTGCTTCATTTCTTGATAGCAAATTCTAGCCTTTCATATAGCTTTGTCCATGGATTTTGAACTGTCAAAATCTATTCTCTCCTTCATAAAAGTTGGTAAAATTCTAACCAATTGCTGCACTTTAGCTTTTTCCTCATGTATATAAGGTACATACTGTTAGAGCCTAAATCTACCTCAGGCTGAGAAAGGGAGGATCTAGGACAACATCAAACCACACTTAACGTGGTAGCTAGCCCTACCAGGTGAGGAGAGGGCTCTCTCCTGGTCAATCTCAGCAAAGATATAATTAATAAGGGCTTGAGATTACTGATATGCTAACTGATTTTAGGCTAGATATGTGTGTGAATGAATTTGATTGAATAAAATGATGTTTTTGTTGGTTCCAATGGAAAGGCAGATTTTGGGTGCGGGGAATGAGGCTCAGTTTTGCAGGGATCTCAATGGGGCAAGGTAGGCATCTAGTTTGGCACTTCAAATTGACTGAGATGGAGAGAGTAGATAGGTGAGGAGCTGAAGAGGGCAAGAGAAACCATGGATCCTCTTCAAACAGCTGAAAACATCAAAAAACTAAAGCAAACCCCAGGTAGAGCACTGCAATTTCAATGGATTCTACCCTTTCCTTTGTTTGTTTTAGTTAAGAAGAAGCAAGATAGATAATAGAATACATAACATATAAGTAAATTCACAATTATAGAAGAAAGCACTATACCAAAACAAAATGCCACATGAATCCCAAAGATTGCTGCAAACCCTGGTCTCAATTCCTTAGCCAAAATGCTGAGATGAGTATACAATAAAGCTCCTTGCTTTCTCAAAAGCCAAACCATGCTAATGACTAAAAAAACATAAAATATAGACAAACCATAACTCATCCTAGCCTCTAGGGGTTGAGCTCACAATTTTAGGAGTTGTTCCAACTAATTCTAAACTGAGAACTAAAAACTAGGTAGTCGAACAACATGCCTCTAGAAACTAGGGAACTAATTCATTCAGTTTCAAACAACTTGATGAATCTACCTCCATAAGTGAAAATTTGACATATTTACATTATGATCCATCCATTTACATGAAATTACATCAAAATTTTGACATTAAGAAGGAGAAAAAGTCAAACTATCAAAAGCTAGGCGAAAAATAGAGTATACTTGGTCAAACTGAGCAAAATTTCCCCTATGCGCCGCCCTGATTTCTCTATGCGTAGTGCCTGTTTGAAGCCACTTTTGGAGGCCTTCCTAGTGTCAAAATTCGCTCCAAGTTTTCTTTTTGGAAAGGTCTTCCTATCTATTTTCCCAGCCAAGTGGAATTTTTGAATTTGGCCTCCATTTTCCCCTCCAAACTTCAGTTCGCCCAACACTGCTTCCTGTGTGTCAAAATAGGGACAGTAAGGTCATTTTTTTGAGTGTTTTTGACCTTTTTGAGGGCTCAAAACTTGTGAAAATTTCTTGGCAATTGGTAGGAAAACATATTTTTCCATGTCAAATCCAAAAATGCTAAGTTTTTTTTATTTGGAGGCTCCTATCAAAAGCAAGCGCCAGGTGGCGCGGCGCATAGGGCAGAAAACTCTGTTTTTTGTGCCAAAAATTCCAAAAATGTAAAAAGTGCCCCAAATTTTTTGAAATTTGGGCTGAGTCTTCTCCATAAAGCATTGTGTTGGACCAAGGAAGCCTCAGCCAATATCTGAAGTCTATCATGCTCCTTTCGCCTCCTTGATGCCCTCTTCAATTTGCCTTTAAGGTCCTGATTCTCGCCTTGCAGACTTTGTTTCTCGCCATGTAATGATAAGCCATATGCCTCAACAATGTATTTTCCTTGTTGGCCTTCTCCAACAACCTCTCTAAGTGGATATTAGCTCTTTCAAGCCATGATTCTCGATCGACATTGATCTCTTGCTCAAGCGATGTGAATTTCACCTTCCTCCTTTTGGCAGCTTGGCGGTTTTCCTGAATGTTTTGAAACTCCATAATCGCTTGATGATCCTAAAGCTATTTGTTTCTTTGCTATAAGTACTTTATTATCCACTTAGCCCTTTCCAAGTTGAGGGACAAAGCATGGATGTCCCCCTGTTGCTCCTGGATTACCTCTTTGAGTTTTGAGCTTTGTGGGCCCAAACCAATATCATCGTCCTCAATGAGAATGAAATCTATCTCCTGCTCAGTAGGCCCCTCATCCTATAATGGCCTCTTGCCTTTGTCTTGAACCTACTGTGCTGATGAAGGAAGCGAGACCTGTTCCACCCCAAGTGGAGATAATACTCACTTTGTTGCTACAAACAACCGTCTAGTGCCCTTCTGATAGGTGACAAACAACGACATACTAGCGGTCTGTGTCTCATGACCCTCATGCTGATATGCAGGTTCACCTATCTCATGCAAAGCCTTTGGAGGTCCCTGAGGCACTATAAAGAACTCACGAGAAATGAAGTCCTCCCAAGTGATGCCCTACAAACCAAGCTGATGGATGACCACAATCTTAATGAGAGCAAAATGGTAAATATTATTGAACTGCTGTTGAGGAGTCTTTTGTTGTACTAGGGTGGTCATCTTCTCAATATTTAGGCACATGAAGTAGGGGAGATTCATCATTCTCTCACCCTGGTAAAGTGCATCAACAGCCTGATATGATAGACATATAAACGAGAAAACCGACCCTCATAGCTGAAATACTTCATTATTAGTTTCATCAAATGAGCATAAGAATCTTTTAGGTACCGAAAAGAAAAAAATCTCCTGAGTTGTCTCAAATAACCAGGCTTGATGTATGGTTCATAATGTTGCCTGTCTATTTGTTGCCTTTTGTTCCATTGCTCTCCAATATTAGGAATATCGGTTGCTAGAGAAATAGATTCTGGTGTTAAAGTGAATGTTACACCAGCTAGAGTGGCTTGACCATCATGTAAATGAAGCACAAACAACCGGGCCAACTCATGGTGAAACTAGACTCTAGTAACCATCTCACAAAACTCATAGCCGGATTGGTGTTAGAAACAAGTGATGGCAAGAGGGCAGGCCTATAGCTCAGCAAGGGTAGTAGGTTCCTCCCGTATGTGTTTTCCACCCTTATGAGGCCCCCTTGGTGCATGTACCTCTATAGGAGAGTCACTGTGTGTCTCTTCTTCACGATCATATGAAGGATCAGACTCCATGCTTGCTAGTAAGTGAGTTTTCTTGATGAGGAGTAGGAAATTTATGGTGTTTTTTATTTTCCGCCACCAAGTGAAAAGTATATGAGGGACTGTGGAGAGAAAGAGTATGAGGTATTTTGGGACTGTTGGGATAGGGTTTTGTTTGGCAAACAGGGGATTTAGGGAGTGATATGTAAGCTTTAGGGACAACAATTAGGGTTTGGGGATTTGTAGGTAGGATTTGGGAAATGGGAATTGGGGTTAGGGGTAGATGATTTTTGGGAATATGGGAGTTAGGGAATGGGGAAATAAACTAGGAAAATGAGTGAGGGAGTGGAAAAATGAGGAAGTGGAAGAATAAATTTGGCAGCAAAATGATAAGTTTCAAACCCTAAACAATAGTTTCTTGAGATATGCAAAGAATTAGGGTTCGATTTTTCTTTACACAACCACCATAAACGTTATGACAAACTCCTTCACTAGCCAAGAGGAGAGCTTAACTTACTTGCACAATGAAATATTTGAGCGTTTTGGGTGATTTGAGGGAGTTGTTGAAGAAATCGGGCTTGGCAGCTCTATGTGCCGCGCCTCAAACCCAATGCACTGCGCCTCCTGAGTGCGTCGCGACAGTTGAAATTTACACTAGAAATCGCGGCCCTATGCGTCGCACTGCTTGTGTGCGTCACGCCACTCACCCAGTGCGCTGCGCCTTTGAATTTAGGCAGTTTCCTACAAGTTTCTCTTGCCTTTCTCAAACACGGCCTTGACCTTACTCATACTTTGTTGCTTGAATGGAAATGAGCTTTTGAATTGAAGAAATGATTTATATACAAGGAAATTTAATTTTTGTTTCATAAAAAACCCACTTTTACAATCTTTGGAATATGATTTCATTTCTTCACTCTGTTTTTTGAGCTTTTCACTTTATTTGAGCCTTCTGATGAACTGAATGACTTGTTTTTTGTTTTCTTTGTAGTTGAGGCTTGGGAAAGTGACCAGGGTTGCCGCTGAAGTGATTTACATATGAAAGAAATGAAATTACATCAATTTATACAATAAAACCTGAAATAATATGTTTTTAAAATACATCTCTGAGCACTTGATTATGAAATTTATTGGTACTAGAACCTCCTCATGTGCCTGCTGGCTATTATTGGACATTTTGCAACCCTTTTTTATGAAACCCTAGACCTAATGAAACTGAAACCCTAGGAAAAACTTTTGCAAATTTGAAGACAAAAATGACTACAGATGATTTTGATGAATGAAAATGGGCCAGTAGGTAAAAGACATGAGGGAAAATGTACAACAAGCCACTACCATTAGATGATCCATGCTCCTAATGGAATGCAACTGACTGAGCGGGACACCTAACATGCAATGCAACAAGAGAATTTGATCTCTGATGGAGGGATGAAGATACTGACACTAACACATACCTTAATAGCAACGTGAATTTGGTCACAAACTCATCCATAGTTTGCTGCCCCAATCTAAGATCATGGAATTCTTTGGCTTTCTCGTCATAAAATCATTCAGTAAGGTATCTTTCCTTAAAATACTTTTGAAATTGCTCCCATGTAACTTCTTTTCATCCACTCCTGGTACCATTTAACTTCCTCCCACCATAAGGTAGCTTTTCCTTGGAGCTGGAAAATGGCGAGTCTAGCTTTTATATTATCTTCATATTCATAGACCTGAAAGTACGTGTTCATGTTAATTAGCCAAACTTCAACAGTTTCTTATTTTTCTCTGTCATACATCGAGGTTTGATATTTTTAAATTCTCCTAGTAATTCAATCTTCTATCTCTTATTACCTTTACCAACTAGTGCATTTTCAGACCCTTCTTCATTCTCTAACCAGAGATATTCCACTCGTTGTTGGTGTTCTTCATTTCTGTTCTCCTCCTCCCAACTAGGAGTTGGATTCCTTTGTTTCTTCTTGTCAGAAAGAATCTTCAATATTATTTCTTGTTCGATTCTTACTCTCTCACTATCTTCCCTTAGATTTTCCATTTCAACTCGCAGTTGTTTCAAAGTTTCCAATAGCATTGCATCCGTATTACTGTGGGTTCCTTCTTCTAACTGCACCCATACCTCCGGATTAGTTCCCAAATGTGGTGTAAATTTTGTTCTGTTGGCCACTCTTTGTGATGGTGTATATGGCGCTCCTCTACGCATGCTCTACTCACCTCTCTGAAACAAAAATGTTTTGTTAACGATATTTTCCTTAAGGTCACAAAGTTGAAACTTGGGCTCTGATACCACTTGTAACACATCTACCTACACTTAACACAGTGATTTTATTATTATTATTATGTAATATTGTTTATTGAATTAATGTGTCATCATTTATTAAAAGGTACGTGAGTACCTAACCTTACATTCTCTTCTTACCTAGCATTAATGACCTTTATAAACAGATCTTTTCTTGGAATTTGGTTACCACTTGGTGGTTTGGATATTAAATTCATTGGTTAAATTTTTATTAACCCATGGATCTAACCCTCGCTATGGTTTTGGATGGTTCTCGATCCTGAGATACCAACCTCCATCTATCCATGATCTCAGAAATCTGTATGGAAGTCTGACCACCATCAATCTTGGAAAGAGGCTCTCAACAACTTGGATTTTTTTGCTTTGGATAAGTGTACCTACCCACTGGGTATTTGAGGTTTACTGTCATTTGTTCTAGTGCTTCTACAGAAAGTTTAGCTCCACTCATCAATCTATTGCATTTATTACCAGACCATGATTACGTCCATGCTCAGGTAAAACAGAATAGTTTAGCTATCATAGATTGCAGAGGTTTATGGGTGAAGGGTATTCTCTTTGAAGTCCAACTTCATTCGTCCTTGATATCCTACTTTTGTTACAACAGACAATGATGGATTATATTTAACCTCTTTATTCTACTCGGAGGCAGCTCACACCGTCAACCACTTACCTCTTTCGCAGTTTGGATGGTTCACTGGATCCAAGAATTGTTCCTGTTGTAGACTCTTTCTCTAGAGTAGTTCTACCCAGTAAAAGGACCCTCCATCACAGGCAACTGGCCCAGGTAAAATATTCTTGTTGCATTCTTAGCTTGGGATGTTATTTATTTTGTCCACTATAAATATATATAAACATAACTAATATTGTATGGTTTTGATGCAGTGGAGGAGTCAGGTTCCCATGTGGCTCTCTGAAGGACAACCATCAGGGTATTACCCTTCTTTTTTTCCCTACTACATAGGTTGGTTGAACCTATTTTTATTTCTCGGAAGTTTGATAAGTTTGTTGTCTAAAACCCTTAAGGGTTTACTTCTATCCATTCGGATTCACTCTACAGGGTCGTTGTATAAACTGTTAGTTTCTACTTGATTGCTGGTTTTGGTGACGCTCAGGGTTGATGCTATATAAATACATCTCAGCATTGTATTGTTTTATTACCTTGTCTGTCACTTCTGGTTCTTGGTTGCTTATGGATAGTTGTTAATTTCATTTATATATATGTATATATATACCTGGGTGGCGTATGATTACACACCAGGGTTTGATGGTCTTGCTTTCCAATTACTATGTTTATATTGATCAACACTTAATGGCTTGTCGAAGCTGGATTTAAATGTTTTAATGTTTTAATTTATAGTTTTCCTAAACTGGGTAATAATTTAAAAAGTATCCCTCTACTATGGCTTCTTGTCAATTAGGTATTTTTGTTCTGTCTACACTTCTTTTTAAAATTATAGGCATTTTGTTTCCTCGTGAGATTTGGAACAATCTATTTCAATATCACTTCTGCATTTTCGTATTTTTAATAGTTAAGTGGCACATCCGTAATTCAGTGGAACAGGCCCAATGGCTACTCTCCTTTCATTTTATAGACTGTTTATTCAATGTATAACAACATTGGTAATAATATTCTATCTTTGTAGTTTATCTTAAGGTTTTCTATGTCTCTTTCTAGTTGAATCGCAACATTCCACCGAGGGTGCATTATCATGTTTTCTAACACAGTATCACTACCCTGAGTAGCCAATGCTTACTGTTTTTCTCTTATTCTTGGCATTTTACAGTTACTACAGTTTTGTTATATTTCCTTCTGTAATAAATCAGTATTGCACTCATAATATACTGATGTATAATATCTATGTTGATACCAATAACTCTTTATTCATTGGTATGAAGAATGCATTTTCTAAAACTCATTAGTCTGGTCTAAATATTTTCATAATTTCAATGTTTACTAAAAAGAACTGTCAGGGTTTAGTTTACTTATTTTTAGTATTGGTCATGACTTTAAGGAGATAAATTCAATCTTGTTATATAATCATTAAATTATCACAACGGAGAAATTTTATTGCATAACCCTTGATTTACACATAAAAGGATCAACATTGTACAAGTAGTAGAAAGATAGGTTGTATTTTATTTATAAGGAGTTCCCATACTTTGCTCCCATACAGTTATCTCCCTATACCATAAAATAGTAAATCTAAAAACTAATTCACCCCTTAACTCTTCAGAACTCTATTCCAATGCATTCTACAGTAGTGATTTTTCCTTTTCTCTTATGTCATTATTCTAAAAATTACCAATTAACAAAATTATAATATGTGCTCATAATACTTATTAGCATTTTACTGAAGAAAGCTCCTAGGCTATGGCCACACCTCCCTGTCAACGAGAATGGTATGTTCACCATTCTCCCCCCGACTCTCACAACTCCCAAAAAAATGGTTACACTCAGAGTCTTCCTGGACTTAGTCTGAATATTCTTATAGAGGTTGAGCTTTTCCACTGGTCTTTACCAAATCAGGAATTGAGCTCTTGGGCAGCACACAACCTCAACCCAATTCTCCATTCTTAGCTTTCTACCAAATAAAAACACCAACCCACTCCTCTTCCTTGGATCCTTTCTTTAAAGAAAGTCCCTTGGAGTATGGGGTAGTTGTTTCCTTTAACTGTTTCTTGGGAGTTAGGCACTCTTGTGGTCCTCCTCAGCTTTCCTTTCCTCAGATAGCACATATTCTGGTAAATTCTAAATTATTTCTTTTAAATAAGAATTAAAATTAATCTCTAACTCACTTAGGTTCTTAACTAACAAAATAACCTGTTAACCTCCATAAGAGGTATTGTTTTGACAATTAAAATGTTTGTAAAAGACGGAAATTAAAACTAAGGTAACCGGGGGTGTTACAACTCCCCCCCCCCCTATGTGCAACACCGTCCTCGGTGTTCTCCTAGTATCGAAGCAAAGTCGGATAAGCCTGTCTCATCAAGCCTTCATCTTCCCAAGTAGGCTCATTTGGGCCAAAGTGCTTCTATTGCGCTTTAACTTGGATGATAACTCACTTCCGAGGCATTATTTCTCTTCGTTCTAGAATACGTAGGGGTTCGACCAGGAATTCTCCATCTTGTTCTACTTGAATACATCATACATTTTTTTAATCAATCATTTAACTGCAATGATTGAAGAAGTAAATAATAATAATAATAATAATAAGACAAAAGAGAGGAAAAGGAAAGAACCAATACCATCATTTCTTCCTTTACCTGTACATCTTTCCAATTAATGACATGTCTAGGGTCATATATATATATATATATATCTTTTAAGTAATGATACATGGAACTCTTTCCAAAATTTTAAAAGGTCAACTATAACAGGGAGCTAACTTCATACACCCCCCCCATTTTAAAGATATTTTTCTAGGATTTATTCTTACGTATATATGATCCCCCACTCCAAACCCCCTTATAGGTTTTTATTTTATCAGCATACGCTTTCCGCCTATCCTGGGTAGCTTTTAAATTCTGGCACCCCTTCTTTAATGTTTGTTCCATTTCTATCAACATTTCAGGTCCTAAAATTAATTTATCTTTGGGATTACTTCAGTTTGTCAGTGTTCTGCATTTCTTCCCATTTAGTACTTCGAAGGGACTCATTTTGAGGGATTCCTGGTATATGTTATTATAGGAAAATTCTACTAAGTGGAGCTATCCCTACCATTTAGTAGGTTGTTGCATTGCATACATTTGAAGCATGTCTTCTAACACTTGTTTCACTCGTTCAGTCTACCCATCCGTTTGTGGGTGATAGGTAGTACTGAACTAACTCTGAGTTCCCAATCCTGCAAATAAATCTTTCCAGAAAGTAGAGGTGAACTTAATATCTCCATCAGATATTACTACTTTGAGTAACCCATGTAATTTAAAATTTTCCTTCATGAATATATCAACAATTTCCACAGTTTTATAAGTAGACTTAACAGGGATAAAATGAGTTTTTTTTCTTAATTTGTCCACCACCACCATAATGGAATAGTTTTGTATTCTGGATCTGGGCAATCCAGTTATGAAATCTAATGTAATTGTGTCCCATTTCCATTTAGGAATATGGAGTGGGTGCAGTAGACCAACTGGGTGTTGGTGTTATGCTTTAATCTCCTCTCACTTTAAACATTTAGCCAAATATTCTATACTATCTTTCCACATCCCACGACAAAAATAATTCTTTTTGATTGATGAAAACAACTTTTGATAGCATGGATGTGCCATATACGAGCTTCTATGAAATTTGTCTAGCAGGTATTGTTTTATAGCTTTTTGATTTGGCACAAATATTCTTCTTCTAAAAGTCAATATCTGATCACAATTTATACTATAGTCGCTCAGTTTCGCCGAATTTACTGTTTTCTTAGCTTGTTGCCAAACAAAATCATTTTCAGGATCCTTCATAGTTGCTTCTTTAATTTGACTTAAAAAATTACTCTCCACCTTACTGAATGAGATATCATAGATGTGATGCACTTTCCGGCTTAAAGCATCTGCCATGTAGTTCTCCTTCCCCTTCAAGTGCTTAATATCGAAATCAGGTTGTTTGAAGAAACATGTCAAACTACTGTGATCTGTCATTGGAAGGAATTTCTTCCCCAATAGGTAGTGTCGCGACATTTTCAAGGCGTGGACCACAACTGTTAATTCTAGGTTATAAGACAAACATCTTTTCTCGTGATCTTTAAGTTTTCGAGATTCATAGGATATCACTCTCCCTGCCTGCATCAACACACCTCCAACCCCTTCTTGACAAGCATCTGTGCATACCATGAATTCCTTTTTTGGGTCTGCTATTCCTAATATAGGGGTAGTGGTTAATAATTGTTTCAGTAATTCAATGCTGCAATGAAATTCCTCTATCCAACGAAAGGCCTTTCCCTTTTTCTATAGAGAAGTGATAGGGTATGAAAATTTTGAAAACCCTTTTATAAATCATTGGTAATAACCGGCCAAGCCCATGAAAGATCTGATATCGGTTACATTTTTGGGAATTGTCCAATTCATGATGGTCCTGATATTTACCGGATCTACTGCTATACCTTCTAATAATATAATGTGGCCTAAACACTGAATCTAATTTTTATAAAAATCACATTTACTGTATTTGGCATACAATTGATTTTCCCTTAGGACTTGAAGTACTATTTGTTAAAATAAGATAATTACTCCTACATGAGGAGTTAGCTAAACATAGAGTGTCAGTTAATTGAGTGATTGACTGGTTGAGTGTTTGAGTTTTGAGTCAAGTTGAGTTAAGTGATAGATGACTTTGGGTGTGTGATTACATGTCAAGATATTTTAGGCAATTACTAGTTGGAAAAGTTTTAAATACCTTTCATCGGGTTCATTGTAATCATCATGTTTTGTGTGATCAATAGAAGAGAAACAACTCATGTTTTTTGTGAATTCATGATTTGTCTCTTCCGTCTCTCCAACAAATTGGTATCATAGCTAGACAAGAACCATCAGAAATTTTGTAATGGAAGCCTACAGGTTCCCAGGTAAAGGGTCTAAAGTTTCAGCGTAGCCACTGAGTGATAAGTTTGAATGTGACCTTTTAGTTAAAGTTTTATAAACCTGTAGTGAAAGATTTTTGGTTTTATATATAAAGAAATTTTTATAAAAAAATATTTTATATATAAAAATAAACAAATAAGGTTTTTGGAAAAAAAAAAAAAAAAAAAAAAAACAACAACAACAACAACAACAACAACAACAACAACTTAAAATTTGGATTTTGTTGTTGTTGTTGTTTTAAGAAGAAGAGAAATTTAGGGTTTTTTCTTTTTGAAGAGAAATTTTTGGAGAAAGATGGCTATCTGAAATTTCTAGCCCCAGTTCCCACCTTTTACAGGGAAAGATTATGATGTGTGGGTCATTAAGATGGCGACCACGTTGTAGGCACATGATGTTTGGGATTATGTCAAGTTTGGGTTTTCAGGTCCTAAGAACGAAGAAGAAGAACAAGCTCTCATTAATACAGAGAGGGAACAATGGAAGAAAGACAAGAAGAATAATGCACATGCGTTGCAGCTTATTCAACAAGGAGTGGACCTAGCAGTGTTCTAGAAGATTATCACCATGTCTTCAACAAAAGTAGCGTGGGATACTTTGGTGACAAACTATAAAGGTATGGCCAAAGTCAATATTGTTAAGTTACAAAATACTAGGAGAGTTTTTGAAAGTCTGCAGATTTATCGTGAAGATGTAAATGATCAAAGAGTGGTTGATAAGGTCCTCCAATATTTGTCTACCAAATTTGATGTTGTGCTAGCAACCATAGAAGAAGCCAAGGATTTTCCATCATTGATATTTGATGAGCTGATGGGATCACTTCTATCGCATGAGGCAAGGATAAACAGAAATAAGGATTCCACTTTAGAGACCGCTTTCAAAAGTCGGGTTTCTATTTCAAGAGACAGAGTTCGAGACAGAAATAGATCGAGAGGCAGAGGATGAAGTGGATGATATGGTGGTCAGAATGATGGCCGAGAATAGCATGAACATGCAAGTGGAAACAACTACAGAAGCTTCAACAATAATCAAAGAGTTGACAAATCAAAGATGAGATGCTATTATTGCAATAAATTTCGTCACTATGCTCGTGATTGCAGGAAGAAGATAGTTGATCAAGGGAACCAAAGAGCTAATGTCACTACGAAGAGTTCTAACTCCATGTTCTTAGCTTGTCATACTATGCATGAACCTTCTTCTAGTGTGTGGCTGTTAGAAAATGGTTGCTGTAACCACATTTCGATTAATATGTGAAAACATAGGTAAAGTTGGGGACTGAAAAGACTGTGGAAGTAGATGGCAAAGGAGTGATCAAGATTCTGACCAAGCAGAGGGAGCAGATGACAATCTCAGAGGTATATTATGTTCCTAGTCTCAAACATAATTTATGAAGTGTTGGAAAATTGACACGGAAAGGATACAAAGTTATCTTTCAAGGTCAAGAAGTTGTTATAAATGACAAACCCCCAAGCAAGCAGTTGATAGCAAAGGTGCAGATCACGATGAACATACTCTTTCCTCTAATTTTTGAATTACAGTGGTCAGGTGAGTTATTTTACAATTGCATGTTCTGATGATTATTGGCTATGGCACTTTCGATTTTGACACTTGCACTTTTCTAGTTTAAGATTATTGCAGCAGAAATAGATGGTCAAAGGATTACCTCCCATCAAAGAGCCTGCTAGTACTTTTGAGTGTTGCATCTTGGGAAAACAACACCGTGAAAGTTTTCCAAAGGGAGTTTCATACAGAGCAACACAACCTCCTGAGCTAGTGCATACAGACCTATGAGGACACAGTCGATTGGGGGAAGTTGCCACTTCCTCACTTTCACTGATGACTACAACAAAAAGACTTGGGTTTACTTTTTGAAGCAGAAGTCTGAAATTTTTGCAAATTTCAAAGAATTCAAAGCCTTAGCAGAGAACCAAAGTGATTGACAGATCAAGGTATTTAGGTCAGATCACGGTGGAGAATATGAATCAAAGGCATTCTATGATTATTGCAAACAACATGGGATCAGAAGACAATTTACAGCCAGGTACACACTGCAGCAGAATGGTGTAACAGAGAGAAAGAACTGGACAATTATAAACATGGTAAGAAGCATGTTGAAAGGCAGAAACTTGTCTAATGAGTATTGGGCAGAAGCACTTACATGTGCTATTTATGTGATCAACAAATCTCCTACAAAGAGTGTGATGAACAAAGTACTAGAACAAGCATGGTCAGGTATGTATTGCAGCATATTTCATATCATAGTATTTGGACGTGTAGCTTATGCACATGTGCCTAAGGAGCGAACAGGCAAATTGGATGCTAGAAGTAAAAAATACATATTGATTGGCTATAGTGAGAAATAAAAAGCTTACAAATTGTATAACCCTGTCACAAAGAATACCATAATTAAAAGAGATGTTGTGTTCAAGGAACAAGAGTCATGGAATGGAACTATAGACAAAACAGTTTATGCACAAGTGCCACTGATGGAAGAAGATGATGTAGCAAAAAAGGAGCAGCAAGAATCACAAGTGAAGACACCAAACAGAGACACACCAATAAGGACTCCAAGAATTTTAGAGCAACATGGATACTCAAGCAGATTAATAGATTAAGATTCTCCCAACAATCAATCAGGTGATGAATCAAGCAATGGTAAGAGAAAGATGAGAAGTTTGAAATATATTTTTGATGATTTGGATGTTAGTTCAAATTTTCCATTGTTGTCATTCCAACCTTCTTCATTTGAAGAAGCAATCAAAGATGAAAATTGGGTGTAAGTGTTGGGCATGGGATCCCCTATAGCAGGTTTTGGGGCTTAAAGCCCAAGTTTTGGTCAATTGTGGTGTAGAACTCTGCGAAGTGCAGGCGTGGAGCGAGAATTGTATAATCGATTCGTAGGGTTGTCCACCCTAAGAATTGTAATTTAATGTAAAGATGTGTCGGCCTACCCATGGTCCACGGACCATGGGATTGCATAAATAGAGAAAGGCTCTAAGTGTAGAGCTAAGCTTAGTAGAGACTAGATAGAATAGCGAAGGCATGGTTATAGCCTAGAGTGGAATATGAAGTGTATTAGGTCGTAGTAGTAGGAAGAGGCTCTGCAACTGAGTGCATAAAGGCCTAGTAGAATTCGCAACTGAGTGCGCAAACCCCTGCAACTGAGTGCACAGGGTAGAGTTGGGTCTGTACTTGGGATTGAAAGATAATTAAGAGAAGTTTATTCTGTGCATCTGTTCTGGAATCTTTATGTTGATGTTATACATTACTTTTACTCTGTTTGTTTACTGTACGCACTTGATGAATACTCGTATGAATGCTTATATATGAAAATAATCTAAGTAAACAAGTTAACAGAGCCTAATTAAGGAAGACTTGGGTAAATAACACAGGTTGTGCTACGGCTGGAACTGTGGTAAGACAGCAGCAGAGGGCGTGGGGTGCCTGCAGGTGCACGTGGCACAACAAGTGCGAAGGTTGGACCACGTACCAATCACCTCATATCAAACATCCCTAGGGTGCGGAAACCTGGTTCTAGCACCCTCCCATACTACTTCGAGTGAGACCTCAGTCCGCGCTCTGTGGACTATTGCTGAAAGGGCTAGTACTACCAGGATTCGCTTGGCTAAATCACTTCCGAACCTAGGTCAAGTCCCACTAAGCCAACAACAAGCCATGGATGAAGAAATTGAAGCTATTGAAAAGAATGACACATGGGATTTGGTTGATTTTCCAAAGGACAAAAATCTAATTGGTGTGAAGTGGGTGTACAAGACAAAGTTGAATGAGAAAGGTGAAATTGATAGATTCAAAGTTAGGCTTGTAGAAAAAGGATTCTTGTAGCAACCGAGAATAGAATTTGGAGAAACGTTTGCTCCGGTAGCCAGATTGGATATTGTAAGAGTAGTTCTATCCACAATAGTTCAGAACAAGTGGAAAGCATATCAGATGGATGTGAAATTAGCCTTCTTGAATGGAATTCTAGAAGAAGAAATTTATGTGCAGCAATCTCCTGGATACGAATTTGAGAGTAATGAAGAGAAAATTTATAGGTTGAAAAAACCGCTCTATGGACTGAAGCAAAAGCCTAGAGCTTGGCATAGCAGAATTGATAGCTACATGATCAAGAATGGATTTTGTAGAAGGAACATTGAGCCTACCTTGTACACAAAGGTAAATGAGCATGGACAGATTTTGATTGTTTTCTTATATGTTGATGACATGATTTTTACAGGTGATTTTGAGATAAATGAATTCAAAGCAGCCATGATGAAAGAATTTGAGATGACAGATCTTGGTCTGATGAAATATTTTCTTGGCATAGAAGTTGAGCAATCTGAAAAAGGAATTTTATTTGTCAAAATAAATATTCCAAAGATTTGTTGAAAAGATTCAAGATGGAAAATTGTAAACCTGTCCCTAAACCAGTTACAACAAGTACTGAGTTAAGCAAGGATGATGAAGGATCAGATCTCGATCCAACTTTATTCAAAACATTGGTTGGTAGCCTCATGTATCTCACAGCTACAAGACCGGATATCATACAAGGAGTGAGTTTGATTTCTGTATTTATGGAGACTCCAAAAGACAGACATTGGAGTGCGGGAAAATGAATTTTCAAATACATAGCATGAATTTTCTAAGAAGTAGCCCACCATGAAACTTTCGTCAGCAGAAGCAGAATATGTAGTAGCAACATCAGTGGCATGTCAAGCAGTATGGTTAAGAAGATTACTTGATGGACTCAAGCAGAAACAATAAGGATCAACAACAATATATTTTGACAACACCTCAGCGCTTGTAGTATCCAAGAATAGTGTGTGTCATCAGAAGAGAAAACATATTGATACTAGATATCACTTTATTAGAGAACTTGTGAGCAATGGAGAATTTCATTTGAAGCCTTGTAAATCTAGTGATCAATTGGCAGATATATTTACTAAGTCATTAGCACAAGATGTGTTTGAGTTTCATAGAAGAAACTTGGGTGTTGTAAGCCTAGCTGAGACATAGACCAACAGGCATGTTTGAGTTGTCATGAGTCATGTTTTAGTTTAGCAGTCGTAATTAAGGGGGAGTGTTAAAATAAGATAATTACTCCTGCATGAGGAGTTAGCTAAACATAGAGTGTTAGTTAACTGAGTGATCGAGTGGTTGAGTGTTTGCGTGTTGAGTCAAGTTGAGTTGAGTGATAGACGACTTTGAGTGTGTGATTGCATGTGGTTGCATGTCAGGATATTTTAGGGAATTAGCTAGTTGGAAAAGGTTTAAATACCCTTCACCGGGTTCACTATAATCATCATGTTTTGTGTGATCAATAGAAGAGCAACAACTCATGTTTTGTGTGAATTCATGCTTTGTCTCTTCTATCTCTTCAACTTATTCAAAGGTGTTCTTGGTGTTCTTTCAAGTTTTTAGAGCAAATCAGTATATCATCAATGAATATTAAAACAAATTTATCCAAATAAGGATGAAAAATGTCATTCATCAGACTCATAAAGGTTGTTGGTGCATTGGTGAGTCTGAAAGGCAATGCAATGAATTCATAATTCCCATAATGCGTTCTAAATGTTGTCTTGCAAACATCTTCTTCTTTTACTCTAATGTGATGATAACCTGACCATAGGTCTATTTTGGAGAAGATAGTGGCTCCCTTCACTTCGTCAAACAAATAATATATTCTTGGTAGTGGGTAGTTATTTTTTATAGTCAACTTATTAAGTTTCTTATAATCAATACACAGTCGTAGGGTGCCATCCTTTTTCCTTACAAATAACACAGGCACCCCTAGGGTGACACACTTGGGTAAATGTACCCTTTATCCAATAGCTCTTGCAATTGCATCTTGAGTTCAATTAACACAAGTATGTTCATTCGATAAGGAGTTTTTGATACTGGAGTAGCTCCTCGTGTAAATTCTATGGTAAAGTTGATATCTCCTTTTGGCAGTAATCCTAGTATCTCCTCAAGAAAAATGTATGCAAATTCTTGAATAACAGGTATGTCTCTCAAGGTGGTTGTTTTGTCTTTGGAATTTGTGTAACCAACTTGTACAACATACACTTTACATCCTTTTCGAATACATTTACTTAACTGGTTGGCAGTAATAGGATGTAATTTAGAAGTTTTTCGAATTCCCTAAATTTCTTGTCTAACCTCTTCCTGAGAGAGGTAGTTTATCGACTTGTCCTTACAGCTAAGAACTCACCATTTTTTTTCTAACCAGTCCATTCTTATTAGTACATCATAGGACCCTAAGGGTAACATATTTAAATTTACCCTTACTAGCTTCCCAGCTATTTCTAACAAACACTTTTCTACCTTATTAGAAACCCTACGCTTGGCCTTAGTGGCTATCTGGACCAACCAAGGGGTTTTAAACTTGGCAGAGTTTAAGTGACATAACTCAACTATCTTAGGACTAACATAACTCAAACTTGTTCTTGGGTCAATTAGAATGGATACAGGATGATTAGCAATTGTACCTTCAAACTCTACCATAGAAGGCTCATACTCGGCTTGGTTATCCTCCAATGTTGCATTTATTCAAGGAATGCTTTAGGTTAAATCTCCAACTGTAGAAGCTTCCTAAATGTTTGCCACTTGTCCCGCTCTAGTACAGTGGGGGGAAATTTTGTAATAATGGGGTTCTCTGCAAACCCCAACATTGCAACAACAACATCTGCTGTCGGTTGCCCTTAGGTTTGAGGGAGGCTTCTGTATCTTGACTCTCAACAGGTTGTCTTGGTTTCCCCTGATTTTTCCCTAGCATTCCATTTTGAGGTTTTCTAAACATATTTATGGGATTTCCAGGTTTTTCATTTTTAGGAATGAATGCATTCTTCTGTCCCTTTTTTTCCATCCAGCCTTTGCTACCTTCTCCTTTTTTGCTTCATTTGCTGATAGCAGATTCTAGCCTTTCATATATCTTCATCCATGGTTTTTGGACTATCAAACTCTATTCTCTCCTTCATAAAAGCTAGTAAACTGCTAACAAATCCTCACACTTTAGCTTTTCCCTCATGTATATAAGGTACATACCTTAATAATGACGTGAATTTTGTCACAAACTCATCCATAGTTTGTTGCCCCAATTTAAGAACATGGAATTCTTTGGATTCTCATCATAAAATTGTTCAGTAAGGTATCTGTCCTTAAAATAATTTTGAAACTGCTCCCATTTAACTTCTTGTTCATCCACCCCCTGTACCATTTTAACTTCCTCCCACCACAAGGTAGCTTTTCCTTATAGCTGGAAAATGGCAAGTCTAGCTTTTAGATTATCTTCGTATTCATAGATCTGAAAGTAATTGTTCATGTTAATTAGCCAGGTTTCAACAGTTTCTTCTTTTTCTCCATCATACATCGGGGGTTTGATCTTTTTAAATTCTCCCAGTAATTCAGTCTTCTGTCTCTTATTACCTTTACCACTTGAGACATTTTCTAACCCTTCCTCATTCTCTAACCAAAACTATTACGCTCGGTGTTGGTGTTCTTTTTTTCTATTCTCCTCTTCCTGACTAAGAGTTGGATTCCTTCGGTTCTGTTTGTCAGAAAGAATCTTCAATATTATTTCTTGTTCGAGTCTTAATATCTCATTATCTTCCCTTATATTATCCATTTCATCTCGAAGTTGTTTCACAGTTTCTAGTAGCATTTCATTTGTATTACCGTGGGTGCCTTCTCCTAATTGTGCCCATACCTCAAGATTAGTTCCCATATGTGGTGTAAATTCTGTTTTGATGGCCACTCTTAGTGATGGTGTAGATGACGCTCCTCTGTGCATTCTTTGCTCACCTCTCTGAAACAAAAATGTTTTGTTAACGTATTTTCCTTAAGGCCACAGAGTTGAAACGTGGGCTCTGATACCACTTGTAACACATCTACTCGCAGTTAACACAATAATTTTTATCATTATTATGTAATATCGTTTATTGAATTAATGTTTCATCATTTATTAAAAGGTAAGTGAGTACCTAACCTTACCTTCTCATCTTACCTAACATTAATGACCTTTATAAACAAATGTTTTCTCGAAATTTGGTTACCACTCAGTGGTTTGGGTCTTCAATGCACTGGTTAAAGTTTTATTAACCCAGGACTCTAACCCTCGCTATGGTTTTGGATGGTTCTCGATCCCGAGATACCAACCTCCATCTACCCACAATATTAGAAATCCGCATGGAAGTCCCTCCACCGTCGATATTGGAAAGAGGCTCTCAACAACTTGAACTTGTTTGCTTTGGATAAGTGTACCTACCCACTAGATATTCGATGTTTACTGTCATTTTTTCCAGTGATTCTGCAGAGAGGGTAGCTCCGCTCATCCCTTCATTAGAGTTCTTACCAGACCATGGTTATGGCCATGCTCATGTAAAATGAATACTTCAACTATCGTAGATTACACAAGTTCATGGCTAAAGGGTATTCTCTTTATAGTATGACTTTATTTCTTCTTGATACTCTAGATTTGTTACTGCAAACGATGATGACCACCACTTCTTCTCTTTATTCTACTCAGAGGCAACTCACACCATCAACCAGTTACCTCCTTCGCCTTTTGGATGGTTCACCGGATCTAGGCATTGTTCCTATTGTAGGTTCTTTCTTTGGAGTAGTTTTACACAACAAAAGGACCCTCCATCGCAGGCAACTAGCCCAGGTAAAATCTTCCTGTTGCATTCTTGGATTGGGGTGTCATTTATTTTCTCTGCTATAAATATATATGAACATAAATAAGATTGTATGGTTTTGATGCAAGGGAGGGTTTAGGTTCCAATGCGGCTCTCCGAAGGACAACCACCAGGGTATCACCCTTCATTTCTGCACCACTACGTAGGATGGTCGAACCTCTTTTTATTTTTGGGAAGTTTGATAAGTTTTTTGTCTAAAACCCTTAAGGGTTTACTCCTATCCATTCGAATACTTCACTCTATACAGGGTCGTTGTATAAAATGTTAGTTTCTACTTGATTGTTAGTTTTGGTGACCCTCGGGATTGATGCTATATAAATACATTTCGGCATTGTATTGTTTTATTACTCTATTTGTCTCTTCTGATTCTTGGTTGCTCAAAGACAATTGTTAATTTGATTTATATATATGTATATATATACCTAGGTGGTGGATGATTACACTCTATGGTTTGATGGTCTTGCTTTCCAATTATTGTGTTTATATTGATCAGCCCTTAGTGGCTTGCTGAAGATGGATTTAAATGTTCTAATCTTCAAATTTATAGTTTTCCCAAATTGGGTAATAATTTAAAATGTAGCCATGTACTATGGCTTCTTATCAATTAGGGATTTGAGTTCTGTTTACACTTATTTTTAAAATAATAGGCATTTTTTTCATTTTCCTCATGAGATCTGGAACAATCTATTTCAATATCACTTCCTCATTTTCGTATTTTTAATAGTGAAGCGGCACATCCGTAATTGAGCGGAACGGGCCCAATGGCTACTCTCCTTTCATTTTATAGACTATTTATTCAATGTATAACAACGTTGGTAGTAAGATTTCTCTCTTTGTAGTTTATCTTAATGTTTGCTATGTCTGTTTCTAGTTGAAACGTAACATTACATTGAGGGTGCATTATCATGTTTTCTAAGACAGTATCACTACCCTGAGTAGCCAATGCTTACTATTTTTCCCTTTTTCTTGGCATTTTATAGTTACTATAGTTCTGTTATATTTCCTTATGTAATAAATCAGTATTGCACTCATAATATATTGTTGTATAATATATGTGTTGATACCAATAACTCTTTATTCATTGGTATGAGGAATGCATTTTCTAAAACTCATTAGTCTTGTCTAAATCATTTCATAATTCCAATGTTTACTAAAAAGATACGTGAGGGCTTAGTTTACTTATTTTTAGTACTGTTCACGACTTTAAGGAGATAAATTCAATCTTGTTATATAATCATTAAATTATCACAACACGAGAATGTTATTGCATAACCATTGATTTACACATAAAAGGATCAACATTGTACAAGTAGTAGAAAGGTAGGTTCTATTTTATTTATAAGGAGTTCTCATACTCTGTTCCCAAACAATTATCTCCTTCTGCCATAAACTGGTAAATCTAAAAACTACTTCATCCCTTAACTCTTTGTAACTCTATTCCAATGCACTATACAGTAATGATTTTTAATTTTATCTTATTTCATTATTCTAAAAATTACCAATTAACAAAATTGTAATATGTGCTCAGAATACTTATCTTCATTTTACTAAAGAAAGGTTCTGGGCTACGGCCACACCTCCCTACCAATGATAATGGTCTCTTCACCGTTCTCCCCCTGAGCTCTCCCAACTCCCAAAACAATGGTTACAGTCAAGATCTTCCTTTCAAGCTTAATCTAGGCACTCAAAGTCTTCCTTGACTTAGTCAGAATATTCTAATAGAGGTTGAGCTTTTCCACTGGTCTTTACTAGATCAAGAACTGAGCCCTTGGGCAGTGCACAACCTCAACCCAATTCTCCATTATTAATTTTCCGCCAAAGAAAAACACCAACCCCCCCCCTCTTCCTTGGATCCTTTCTTTAAACAAAGTCCCTTGGAGTGTGGGGTAACTGTTTCCTCCCACTGTTTCTTGGGAGTTAGGCACTCTTGTGGTCCCCCTCAGCTTTTCTTTGCTCACATAGCACATATTCTGGTAAATTCTTAATCATTTATTTTAAATAGGAATTAAAAGTAATTTCTAACTCACTTAGGTTCTTAACTAACAAAATAACATGTTAACCTCCATAAGAGGTATTTTCTTAACAATTAAAATGTTTGTAAAAGACGGAAATTAAAACTATGGTAACTAGGGGTGTTACAATTCCGACCAAACCCATAAACGTCTAGAAAATTATGACCGAAACTTTGTACCGTTGGATTAAACAACTAGATATCTCTTAATTAAACTATATAAAATCAATTTCACTCACTAATGACATTTTTAATCAAATTTGTTGTGGCTTTATCACTAAAT
>APFE030385590.1:78839-109000 GCA_000404065.3 Pinus taeda
ATATTAAATAAAATATACTTTTAAAAATATAATTTAAACAATTGAAACTCAATCTTAATGTAACACCTTAACACGTGTAACAAAAAAAAAACTTATTTAACACACATCCCATTAACTATATTACTAGCACATTACAAGGGTTATGAAATAAGGTTATGTGACTATTTAAAATTGAATGGGGGTTGTCCTGTGTATCCACGATATTCCTTCGCATTTGAAATACTCTTCATGGCATAATGCATCGATATAGTAGAGCTTTTAATGAAGTGGGATTGGACCGAGGGTGGACCTGACACCTGTGGCTCCAACTTTAAATGTTTGACAGTAATTCACTAAATGCTTTCGCCAGAACAGTCTAGAGCCTTGATCACCGAGTCGACCCACCATCGTGGGATCTCGATCTGAGGATCCAACAATGCTCGCGCTCTCGGGTTAAACGTGTGACATACTTTAGGCTTTCTGGTATGTGCATTTTCCATTTGGTACTGTGAAAACCTTATAGCTCAGCTCTGCAACCTATCAAGGGTTTGAAGGAAAATCATGGCGTCGTCATTCCCTCCTCATCTTGCCGGGGTCTGACAAGCACCCAAGTAAAGTACTAGAAGTTTCTTACCGTTAACGTCCTTTAGATGATTTTGTTTCCAGATCAGAATGATTCCTCCTGATCAGCTGGTTCTCTCATGCAGGTAGTTCCTTTGTCTGATGTTTTTGCACACCCCAAAAAGGATGAGATGGGGAAAAATTTGCGCTCCCTTAGAGGTAAGATTATTTACAACTACAGGATCTCTCTTCCTTGATTTTCTCTCCCTGAGAAGAGTCACTGACAACTATAATATACTTTCCAGGTGTTCATCGTTTGTTTTCACACGGTACTCCTTCTACGCAGATAATGAGGAGCCTTTGAATATGATTCTATTTATGTCAATTATCATTCTCGTTTTCCCACAAGATTTAACTTCGGGTGTGCAATCATAGGTATTGTTTCGACCATGCAATTCCAAAGAATTTCAAAGTTTAGGAGTCTTCCTTATACGAGTTATCGTCTTCTGGTCACATGCTGGTTTTGTTACCAAACCCTCAGGCGGCTCACAAGCTAAAGTATTACCTTCAGACTTCAATTAATTTATGAAATCATTCCACTTGTTTGATGTAATTTAGTTCCTCAGGTTTAGATGCCATCCTCGTGCCGAGACTCAGCCAATGCTTAAACTCATAGCAGCTAGATGAGGGTTTACGTTTTGCCTTCGCGTAAACAGAGATGGAACAGCTAAATGAATTGTTTGGCTATTTTTATTAAGGGTTTCAAACCCGACTTGTAGTATTTCCTTCTGTAATTATTATGACTCGAACAATCTTTTTAAGAGGTTTCATTTTCTTGTTTGGCAGTTTTTTTCTCAGTTTAAGTACCCTAGAAACTAAACAAATGCATGGGCGATTGGCCCTCGATCCTTTCTTCAGAAAGTAACTGAGAGCCATGAAGGACCATCGCAATTTGGTCATTGATTTTATATAGTTAAAGTAAGCCTGGTTTGATCTAGTTGTGAAATGGCTTGCGATATCTGACTTCTTGTTTGCACCTTGAATTCTATAGAAACATTTATAATTGTTTGAATGAGTATTTTTCGGCTTAATCTTTGTGAGCTCTATGTGTTCAATTAAAGTGTGTTTCATGGTTCTGATATAATGTAGCATTTATTCTAAATAGACCATAAACTATTCTTGTCGTTAATTTCTCTTAGTTGTTGGTAATAAAATTGTCCCAAAAGGGCTTTGGGTTATTTTCTTGAAACTGTCTAAAGTTACATGCATTCCTTTCATTATGACTCTTCAATGTGCATGCGAAAAATCAGATTATAACTAACAATGTAAGTGACAAAATGCATATCTAGACATAGAAGACAACATAATATACTTAGTAATTAGTTATGCTGATAATTATCTGTTCTTGACTAAAAGTAATTATTTTCAATCAATGATTATTAAAGCACAAAATGTACTACTTATCTGTTTCTTTTTTTTTATAACTGTGTAAATACTTTCTTTTCTTGGAAGGTCTCTCCACCCAGCCACAGATCTGGCGGTTACGTCCAAAATCTCCCTCTGAGCTCTTCCTACTCCTGACAGTTAATAAATCAGATACAGTTTGGTATCTTGGGCATAAGGACCAAGGTCCAACCTCAATTCGCATACCAGTTTGACTGTCATCCACAGTTTTCCCATTGGTTACTTCTTTTTCCAGCTCAAGGAAAATCTGGGTAGCATATTTCCTGCTTTCTTTCCTCTGTCTCCTTTTTCCTCTAACCCCTCAGGATTCTACATCTTTTTCCTTTTGAGGAAACAAATGGGAAACTGTTTGTAACTGTCTCAGGAGTTATTTAACTGTTTCTTTCAGTTCTTTAAAAAATTGCTTAAATTCTTTAATAAATAAATAACAAGATATTATTTAACAGTCTATGTTAAACAAAATAAGAGTTTGAAGTAATAAGTAAAACTGGGTAACAAAATAAATGTTTGTGCAACATAGAGTGTTACAGCTTCCCCCCCTTGTGAGGAAGACCATCCCTGGTATCCTTTTTAAGAAAATAATGTCGGATAGGCTTTCTACACAGTTTCCTCTTCTTCCCAGGTAGCCTCTTCCAGGCCAAAGTGCTTCCAATGCACTTTAACCTGGGTGATGGCTCATTTCCGCAATATGGTTTTTCTTTGATCGAGAATAGGAAGAGGTTCTGCTAGAAACTCTCCCTCTGGTTCAACCTGCACAAATTACAATTCATTGTCAGAACTTTACAAAACAACAATTCATATGTTACCTATTCAATTCGTTTATTACTTGTATATTTTCCCAATTAATTATACGTTGAGGATTGTATAGATATTTTTTTAACAAGGAGACATGGAAAACATTGTGGACCTGGATATGGCCTCGAAGTGCTATCTTGTATGCCACTGGTCCAATCCGTTCCAAGATTTGAAACAGTCCACAATACCAAGGTGCTAACTTAGCACAACCCTTCCACTGTAATGTACTTTTTTGGGGTTTAACTTTCAGATATACATGGTCCCCCAACTGGAATTCCTTATGAATTATTTTCTTATCTGCATAAATATTTTGCCTATCCCGAGCAAATTTTAAATTTTGGCAGACCTTTTTAACTATACTTTCCATTTCAGATAACATTTTAGGACCCAATGCTAACCTATTAACGGGGCCACTCCAATTTGTAGGCACCTTGCATTTTCTCCCATACAATACCTCAAAAGGGCTCATGCCCAATGGTTCGTGATATCCATTATTGTAGGCGAACTCTAACAGGTGGAGGTAGTCCTCCCACCTATACGGTTATTGCATTACAAAAATCCTTAGCATGTCCTCTAGGACTTGATTCACTCACTCTATTTGGCCATCTGTCTGTGGATGGTAAGCAATATTGAATTAAATCTAAGTACCTAACCTAGAAAAGACGATTTTCCAAAATGTGGATGTAAATTTTACATCTCTATTAGAGATTACCACCCTAGGTATCCCGTGCAACCAAAATATTTCCCTCATGAATACGTCGGCAATTTCCATGATTTTGTAGGTGTATTTTACAAGTATGAAATGAGTAGTTTTTCTTAACTTGTCCACTGCCACCATAATTGAGTCATGCTGTTTCTTAGTGTGAGGTAATCTTGTGATGAAATCTAGAGTGATCGTCTCCCATTTCCACTTAGGAATGGGTAATGGTTGCAATAGACAAATGGTGTCACGACTGCCAGAGCCATGGTAGTCTTTCAACCGAGCTCTCGGTGTGCAGCATCACTGAACACTTTCTTTTCACCCATACTTATGTTCGTGGACTACGCCTAACCACTTATCCTACTTCGTTTGTGTTTCTCAACCAATTATTATTTCTTTATCCTTTATACCAATGAACACCCATACACATTCATTATCATCATCAATTATACATGAAGAACACAATTGCACAGTATAAAGGGAGGGGCAACTCCTTGAACAATGAGTCTGTCGAACAATATATTATACAGTGTTTTACAAGTTACAAGCTTTACAAGTATACTTGGAAACCCCAATTTCCATACTTATCCAAATTTACAATCTTCGGCAAAACTCAGTTGCCTAGCTCGTCGCCGCCTCCGCATGGTCGTCGGATGACTCACAAACCCTTTGTTCACCTTGTCACACGATCGTGTTGTTTGCCCAACTTGGGCATGCCTCCAAGTCGTCACACACGGGTGCCTCCACCTGAGACACACCTCTGTCCACAATCTCAACACTTCACCAAAAGTCACACTGTGCACACTTGCACGACGGGCGGGCACTCACCCGAGTCATCCAAGAACCCGTGCCAAGTCGTTGCACAAACCGGGCGCTCACCAACGTTTCACCGTCGGGCGTTCCTACACATCACCCGGGCGCCACACACACTGTGCACGCCTTTCTCCAACCGGCGAGCGGCCCTGCCCGTGCCCTTCACCCAAAACCAAGATGTGTGTTTCACCTCCGTACGGCCTTGCCCAAGAATGGGTGCATTTCCTAAACTGCGCCTTCCTCTTGCTGCGTCCACCTCTAGATATGTGCACTTCTTCTACATGAGCGAAGATGCTTTGTTGAGTGATGAGTGATTGCTTGTCAAATGAGCTCCACGCACAACTTGTTTATATGGGTGGCAGGGCGAGTTAGCCCACCCTGCTGACTCATCCTCCACACCTTATGCACCCACACTTCATCACAATTCACTATCTGCTTTGTGTTCAAGTGTGGTTGGCCTCCATAAGTTTTAAACCATGCCTCTACGCATATAACCATCTCACCCTCCTCCTATGCACACGCATTTAACATAATGCCATCGCATAAGTCTGAGCTCGCTCGTCTGTGCATCGCACTTCATTCAAGCTTCAACCCCACGCGCTCTCCATTAGGCCGCGGTCGCACTTCGGGCGGAACACGTTTAGGACTGCAGGTCCTTACATCCTCCTCCACCTAAAGTCGTTGTTGTCCTCGACAACATACCATCCTGGTAGCCATCCACCAAGATCAACAATGTCTTTCTCATCCTCGGTCCATGATGTCAACTCCTCCACATACTGCAAACATCACTGCAACATATGTAGAATTACCATCTCCACCATGTGTCGTCCTCATCCTGTGAACTGTCATCCTTCCTGCCTGCTTGATGCCAAAATCTCTCTGGTACACTGCTAGCGCTCATGACTCGAACTAGTCGAGTGATCAGTCCAACTTTCACGCTCAAATCATAAGAATGTCCCTCCTTATGCCTGCACAAGTCTATCTCAGATTTTGCCACATCTTGGACTCACCAAGAATCTCACCACCATGCTCAGGTCCATGGAAACTCCATCCCATCTGCAACATGTCATGATGCTTGATGCCAAGCCATCCCTGCACCATCTGTCATACCTGCTCAATCTGCTTTAAGGACTCACTGCCATATGCAGCTAACAATGAGCGCCATCTTCTATCCCATCTAAGAAGATGTGGAGGGAATAGAGCCTAAAGGCTCACCCTCACTAATCAACTCAATCCATCTGTCGGGATCTTCTATCTCCATCCTCTATAGATAAGTGACCCGATCCTCCTCCCAGACATTCGGCCTCACATAAGCCTCATCATTATCATCATCATCCTCGACCACTTCTAGCCTTCTTGACAAATCCAAGATACTATCAGAAAGAGTCCTGATGACCAATGATTGCCTGGTAAGCTTAGTCTCAACCACAGACAACCGCTTACTCATATCTTCCATCCGCTTCTCATCCTCCATTTGCATTACTTCCAAATTACAATCAGGTTTTGTCACTCCAATGGTTGGTACACCAATGGGTACATCCTCCCTTCCATCGTAAATGTACAGCCTCTTCAAATGTGGAACAATCAAAGCATCAAACTGTTTCAAGAATTACATTCCTAGTACAGCCTCATAGTCGTCTATTCGCAATATAGTGAAGTCGACCTTCCCTGTCCACTCACCAAGTGTTGTGTCCACCTTTTCAGCTACACCAAGAACATCATCAGGAGGAGAATTGACTGTCTTCATCTGCCTTCACCGGTACAAATTTCATCCAAATTCGTCTCGCAGTATCTTCTCCCATGAAGTTATGAGAAGCCCCACTATCCACCATAGTGAGTATATTAGCATCTCCAACCTTCATCCGAACATACTCCAACTTGTTCCTCTCAGGATCCCTTCGAGATATCACCTCTGTAACAGCAACAACACCAAGTATCTGCATCATCCCCACAGAAGCTTCTTCATTCTTCACATTAGATTGTGCAATCGCAGCCACTTTCGATCTAGAAGGGAAATTCTTCACTGTATGTGGTTTAGCACATATCCAACACTTCAAGGCTTTCTTCGTCTTTGACTTATCATCTGATTTCGAAGCATCCTCTTTCGTCTTATCTTTCAGCTTGTCAGACTTCTTCTTCCTATCATCAGAAGTCTCATCATAATGCTCCACCAACCTGTCCACAACAGCAAAAGCTTCTTCAAGTGTTCTAATCCTCTGCCTCTTCACTTCATTGTGTGCCCAAGGTTTCAACCCAATAATGAAATTGAACACCTTGTCCCTCTCTGCCATGTCAGGAAGTTCCAGAATCGCACTTGCAAACTCCCGCTGATATGTCTAAAGGTTCCCTGTCTGCTTTATGAACTTTAACTTCATCCTTGCTTCCCACATTTCATCCTGAGGACTGAAATGGGTCTGCAAAGCTTTCTTCATCTCATCCCACAAAGTAATGTCACCAGCACCGCCATTGGCAATCTGATCCATCCATCTTCGCCACCACATCTTAGCATCCTTCGTCAAGAACTAAGCAGCTACCTTGACCTTCGTCTTATCATCAGATAGACCCAATCGTTCCAAGTATTGCTCCATGTCCCATAGAAAGTTTCCAAGGGTCTTTGCACTCCTTGTATCATCGTAAGATTCTGGTTCCTTGACTTTCACATGAGGCACTCCTCCACCTGAGTTATGCCTCACGGCCTTCTTCAACACCGCGATCTCATCTCTGGCTTCATCAAGAGATTTTTGCAAGTCCACGATCTCTGCAAGACCTCGGTCCCTTGCCTCTTCAACCTACTTGACCGTTACTTCATGTTGTGTACACATAAGATCAATGTACTCATGTTGAGTCTGGAGTTCCTCGAGCTCTTCCTTCATCTTCGAATTGGCCTCTTGATCTCTCTCGATCCATTCCAACTTCTTAGTCCAGAAGGCTTCCATGTCCTCCATCTTCTCCAACACTTTTTCAATGAACCTAATAGTAGTGTCCTTCGCACTGTGACTAGACCCAACCTGAGATTCAGTTTCCATTGCTAACGGCTTCCTTCTTCTTTGCAATCTAGTTTTGACCATACAACAGCTTCACGAAGTTGCTTGCAACCTGAACCAGCTCTTGTTCCGCTTGTCTGAAACAACTTCCTTCACCTACAAGTACCTGCTTCACTGTCTTCAACTTCCAAGTGTATCCACACCTGCACTTCGTCACAAGCAACCTTGCTCTAGCACCAGCTCCAACTGAGCTCTGATACCACCTGTCACGACCGCCAGATCCACGGTAGTCTTTCAACTGAGCTCTCGGTGTTTGGCACTACTGAACACTTTCTTTTCACCAATACTTATGTTCGTGGACTACGCCTAACCACTTATCCTACTTAGTTTGTGTTTCTCAACCAAGTATTATTTCTTTATCCTTTATACCAATGAACACCCATACACATTCATTATCATCATCAATTATACATGAAGAACACAATTGCACAGTATAAAGGGAGGGGAAACTCCCTGAACAATGAGTCTGCTGAACAATATATTATTCAGTCTTTTACGAGTTACAAGCTTTACAAGTATACTTGGAAACCCCAAGTTCCATACTTAGCTAAATTTACAATCTTCAGCAAAACTTGGTTTCCTAGCTCGTCGGCGCCTCCGCATGGTCGTTGCACGACTCACCAACCCTTTGTTCACCTTGTCACACGATCGTGTTGTTTTCCCAACTTGGGCGCTCCTCCAATTCGCCACACACGGGCGCCTCCACTCAAGACACACCTCCATCCACAATCTGAACACTTCACCAAAAGTCACACCATGCACACTTTCACGATGGGCAGGCGCTCACCCGAGTAACCCAAGAACCCATGCCAAGTCGTTGCACAAACCGGGCGCTCAACAACGTTTCACTGTCAGGCGTTCCTACACATCACCTGGGCACCACACACACCATGCACGCCTTTCTCCAACCGGCAGGCGGCCCTGCCTATGCCCTTCACCCAAAACCAAGATATGTGTTTCACCTCCGTGTGGCTTTGCCCAAGAACGGGCGCATTTCCTAAACTGTGCCTTCCTCTTGCTGCATTCACCTCTAGATATGTGCACTTCTTCTACATGAGCGAAGATGCTTTGTTGAGTGATGAGTGATTGCTTGTCAAATGAGCTCCACGCACGACTTGTTTATACAGGTGGCAGGGCGAGTTAGCCCTCCCGACCGACTCGTCCTCCATGCCTTATGCACCCACACTTCATCACAATTCACTGTCGTCTTTGTGTCCAAGTGTGGTCGGCCTCTATAATTTTTAAACCACGCCTCTACGCATATATAACCGGCTCGCCCTCCTCCTATGCACACGCATTCAACATAATGCCATTGCATAAGTCTAAGCTCACTCCTCTATGCATCGCACTTCGTTCAACCTTCAACCGCGCGTGCTCTCCATCCGGTCGCAGTCGCACTTCAGGCGGAATGGGTTTAGGACTGTAGGTCCTTACAAACGGGGTGCTGATGTTCCGCCTTCACTAGTTGGCACTCCAAAAATTTGGATAGGTACTCCGCAACATCCTTCCTTAAACCTGGCCAAAAATAACCCCTTTTTTTTTTAATGGCAGAAAACAGTTTCTAGTATCCTGGGTGAGCGGCATAAGGCTTCCTATGAAATTCATCCAATAACAATTGTTTGACAGAATTTTGATTAGGAACATATATTTTGTTTCTGAATGTTAACATTTTGTCTAGATTTATACCATAATCAAATTGTTTCCCTTTGTCCTAAGCTTCCAATGCTTGATGCCAAAGGAATGCATATTCTGGGTCATTAAGGCATGCTTCCCTGATGATGTCAGGAAGGTTAGATCGTACTTGACTAAATTGTATTTCGTAAATGCAATGTACTTTCCTACTTAATGTGTCGGCCACTCGGTTTCCCTTTCCCTTATCGTGCTTCATTTCAAAGTCGAACTCGCTCAAGAATGTGGTCCATCTAGCTTACCGAGCATTTAAACTAGATTGGTTAAAGAAGTTTCTAACGCTGCTATGATCTGTTAATAACAAAAAATTCTTTCCTAGGAGGTAGTGTCGCCACATTTTGAGCACATATACCACCGGTGTCAACTCAAGATCATATGCAGAGTACCACTGCTCATACTCTTTAAATTTGTGTGATTCATAGGTTAAAGCTATAACCTTCCCTTCTTGTGTTAATGCCCAGTCGACACCCTCCTTTCTTGCATCTGTGCAAACCAGAAAAGATTTTTCCATATCTGCTACTTTTAGCACAGGAGCAGTAGTAAGTAATTGTTTTAACTGCTCAAACCTTTGTTGACATTTAGCTTTCCATTGGAAGGCATGGCCCTTTTTTTGTAGCAAGGTCACAGGAAAAGTTATTTTCGCAAAAACTTTAATGAATCCGTGGTAGTAGCTAGTTAAGCCCAAAACGGATCTAATATTAGCAACGTTTTTCGGGGTAATCCATTCCATAATGGTTTTGATCTTTTCCGGATCCATTGTTATTCCTTTTCCTGATATAACATGACCTAGAGTATTGTATTTGAATTTTGAAAAAGTCACACTTTCTATACTTAGCGTATAGCTAATTATCTCGTAGAATCTACAATATTATTCTAAAGTGCTTTTCATGCTCCTCTTGATTCTTGGAATAAATTAGTATGTCGTCAATAAAAATCATTATAAACTTATCTAGAAATGGCTGAAAAATATTGTGCATCAGACTCATGAAAGTAGTTGGAGAATTTGTAAGGCCAAAAGGCAATACCATGAACTCATAATGGCTGTAACGAGTTCGAAATGCAATTTTGCAAATGTTTTCATCCTTTATCGTGATCTAGTGGTAACTGGACCTGAAGTCAATTTTTGAGAATACATTGCCCCCCTATACTTGATCAAATAAATTGTCAATATGTGGTAAAGGGTATTTTTTTATTATAATCAGTTTATTTAGCTGAGGATAATCAATGCATACTCTTAAGGTTCCATCCTTCTTTTGCACAAATAACATGGGGGCTCCCTAAGGGGATACACTGGCAAATGTACCCTTTATCCAGAAGTTCGTGAAGCTGCATTTTTAGTTCTGTTAGCTCAGGGATGCTTATGTGGTAAGGAGCTCTCAAAACAAGAGCTGCTCCAAGTATCAATTCAATTGTGAAATCAATATCACGCCTAGGTGGCAATCTAGGAATGGATTCAGGAAACACATCAATGAAATCCTAAATCACAGGGATATTTTCTAACGAAGTCATTTTACTCCTAGAATTGGTGTATCCTACTTGGACAACATAAATCTAGCAGTCCTTTCTAATACATCTTCCTAACTCGTTAGTAGTAATAGGACGCAACTTAATGTTTTTCTTTATCCCTTTTATTTCCTTTCTTTGTACTGATTCCATGAGATAACTTACAGATTTCCCTTTACAATCAACAAGGACCAATGCCCTTCCAACCAGTCCATCCCTATTATTACATCATATGAACCTAAAGGGAGTACACTCAGGTCAACATGGATGGACTGTCCTGAAACTGTGGTAGGACAATTTTCTGTTTTCACAGATACCCTTATTTTTGTCCTGGTGTGTAGTTGAACTAACCAAGGTTTCTAAACTTGTTGCTTTGCAACTGACATTTCTCTACCACTTTAGGACTAATATATCTTAGGCTAGCACCCGGACCAAAAAAAATAGAAACAAGTTGATCAACAATCATACCTTCACACTCGATCATGGTGGGCTGGTATTCTGCTTGATGATCACCCAAAGCAACATTAATTATGGGCATACTCCTTGCTACATCTCCAACTATGGAGGCTTCTTGCATATTTGAAAGTTGATCTGTTCAGGTTCTATGTGGGCAATTTTTGTAGTAATGGGATTCCCCACATCCCCATCATTGCAGAGGTTGTTTTGGTTGTTGGTCATTAGC
This sequence comes from Pinus taeda, assembly GCA_000404065.3. Lineage (NCBI taxonomy): Eukaryota > Viridiplantae > Streptophyta > Pinopsida > Pinales > Pinaceae > Pinus > Pinus taeda. The sequence continues at coordinate 90,070 of APFE030385590.1, forward strand.
AGGTTTACTAACTCCCTCTAACTGTCTATTCTCGGTGTAGGTTGGGACTTTTGACTGATTTCTTGAAAAATTACTGAAAGTTCTTTGCTGAATACTCCTTCCATTAGTGATCTTCGTTTGTCTGTTTGGGAGTAATTTCCTCCCTCTCCTGCCTATTGCTTATTTGTACCCCTCACTCTTCTCTTTCATTTGCTGATAACAAATATAGGCTTTTCACATCGAATCATCCATCGATCTAGGATAATCAAATTATAGTTTTTCCTTCATAAAGTTGAGTAGACTGTTAATAAATCACTGAATTTTAACCTTTTACTCTTGCATCTATGGGAGATATTGTAACAGGGAAGAAATCATTTCACATATTCGTCCATGGTCAAGGTTCCCAACCTTAAACTCATGGAACTCCTTATCTTTTTCATCATAATAACGCTCAGTTAAATATTTATCCTTAAAATTTTTCTAAAATTCTTGCCATGTAACTTGTTGTTCGTCAATTTTTCTCACAGTCTTGATTTCTTCCTACCAAAGGGTGGCCTTACCCCTTAATTAGTAAACTGCCAGTCGTGCTTTAAGTTTGTCAGTATATTCATAAATCTAAATTATTTATCCATGTCGATTAGCCATGCTTCAACTTCCTCTTCAGGTTCTCCTTCAAAGAGTGACAATTTTATTTTTTTGAACTCACCTTGTAATTCCACCTTCTGTCTTTTTGTCTTTATTTTGTCGGAAACATTATCTAAACGTCCCTCTTCATTCTCCATGTGTGCATTATCTTCGCCATGATGGGATTTTTGGGTTTTCTCCCTATCCTCCGCAATGGGATCTGGTCCCCATTAATTCTGTCAGTCAGAGAGGCTTTTAAGGATCCTTTCTTGTTCCTGCCACAATCGTTCATGATCTGTTCTCAAGTTCATCATTTCTGTATGTAATTGTTGCAGGGAAGTGTTGGCTTGCCGAGATACTTCTCCCAGTTTTATCCATATGTTTGGGTTGGCCTCCACATAAGGCACTTTCGGGTGGTTCGATAGTCTGGGGCTCCTTTGCATTTCTGCTCTTTGGATGCTGACCTCTATCTCTGTGTTCACATTCACACATATTCAGTTGTATTATATATATATATATATATATATATATATATATATATATTTGTATTTATCTATCCCATAAGTCTCAGTGTGCGAGCCTGGGCTCTAATACCATTTGTAACACCTTAACACACGTAACAAAAAAAACAACTTATTTAACACATATCCCATTAACTATATTACTAGCACATTACAAGGGTTATTAACTAAGGTTATGTGACAATTTAAAATTGAATGAGGATTTTCCTGATTATCCATGATATTCCCTCGCATTTGATATACTCCTAATGGCATAATGCATCAATATAGTAGCGCTTTTAATGAAGTGGGAGTGGACCGAGGGTGGCGCTGACACCCGCGGCTCCGAATTTAAATGTTTGAAATTAATTCAATAAATTCTTTCACCAAAACAGTCTGCAGCCTTGATCACCGAGTCGATCCACCATCATGGGATCTGGATCTAAGGATCCAACAACCCTCGTGCTCCTAGGTTAAACGTGTGACATACTTTAGGATTTCCACTATGGGCATTTTCTATTTGGTAATGTGCAAACCTTGTAGCTCGGCTCTGCAACTTGTCAAGGGTTCGAAGGAAAATCATGGCATTGTCATGCCCTCCTCATCCTGTCAGGGTTTGGCAAGCACCCAAGTAAAGTACTAGAAGTTTATTACCGTTAATGTCCTTTATATGATTTTGTTTCCAGATCATAATGATTCCTCCTGATCAGTTGGTTCTCTGGTGTAGGTAGTTCCTTTGTCTGATGCTTTTTCACGCCCCAAAAAGGATGAGATGGGGAAAAATCTACAGTCCCTTAGAGGTAAGATGCTATATAACTTTAATGTCGCTCTTCCTTGATTTTCTCTACATGAGAAGAGTCACTAACAACTATAATAGAATTTATAGGAGTTCATCATTTCTTTTCATACGATACTCCTCCTACACAGGTAATGAGGAACCTTTGAATATGATTCTATTTATGTCAATTATTATTCTCATTTTCCCACAAGATTTAAATCTAGGTGTGCAATCACAAGTATTGTTTCGACCATGCAATTCCAAAGAATTTCCGAGTTTGGGAGTCTTCCTTGTACGGGTTATTGTCTTCTGGTCACAGGTTGGTTTTTTCACCAAACCCTTAGGCGGCTCACAAGATAAACTATTACCTTCAGACTTTAGTTAATTTATGAAAGAGTTCCACTTGTTTGATGTAATTTAGTTCCTCAATTTTAGAGGCCAGCCTCATGCCGAGGCTTAGCCAACGCTTAAACTTATAGTTGCTAGATGAGGGTTTACTCTTTGCCTTCGGGTAAATAGAGATGGAATGACTCAATGAACTGTTTGGCTATTTTTATTAAGTTTTTTTAACCCGGCTTGCAGTATTTCCATTTTGTAATTGTTATGACTCGAAAAGTCTTTTTAAGAGGTTTCATTTTCTTGTTTGGCGGTTTTATTCTCAGTTTAAGTACCCTAGAAACTAAACAAATGCATGGGTAGCTGGCCCTCGGTCCTTTCTTCAGAAAGTGACCGAGAGCCACGAAAAACCTTCACTATTTGGTCATTGATTTTATACAGTTAAAATAAGTTTTGTCTGATCTGGTTGTGAAATGGCTTGTGGTATCTGACTTCTTATTTGCACCCGGCACTCTATTGAAACATTTATAATTGTTGGAATGAATATTTTTCGGCTTAATCTCTATGATCTCTATGTGTTCAATTAAGGTGCATTTCATGGTTCTGATATAATGTAGCATTTACCCTAAATATACCATAAACTATTCTTGTCATTAATTTCTCTTAGTTGCTAGTAATAAAATTGTCCCAAAAGGGTTTTATATTATTTTCTTGAAACTGTTTAAAGTTACAGGCATTCCTTTCATTATGACTATTCAATGTACATGTGAACAATCAGATTATAACTAACAATGTAAGAGACATAATGCATATCTATCCATAGAAAAAAGCAAAATATACTTAGTAATTAGTTCCGCTGATAATTTTCTATGCTTGACTAAAACTAATGATTTTCAATCAATAATTATTAAAACACAAAATGTACTACTTATATATTTTTGCTTATTTATAATTGTGTAAATAATTTCTTTTCTTGGAAGGTCTCTCCACCCAGCCACAGATTTGGCAATTACATCCAGAATCCCCATCTGAGCTCTCCCTGCTCTTGACAATTTATAAGTCGGATACAGTCTGGTATCTTGGGCATTAGGACCATAGTCCATCCTCAAGTTGCATACCAGTTCGACTGTTGTCCATAATTTTCCCACTAGTTACTTCTTTTTCTAGCTCAAGGAAAATCTGGGCAGTATATTTCCTGCTTTCTTTCTTCTATCTCCTTTTTCCTATAACCCCTGAGGATTCTGCTTTTTTTTCTTTTTGAGGAAACAAATGGGAACCGTTTGTAACTGTCTCAGGAGTTATTTAACTATTTCTTTCAGTTCTGTTTAAATTCTTTAATAAATAAATAACAAGATATGTTTTGGCTTCTCAACATTAATTCTTTAACAATCTATATTAAATAAAGTAAAAATTTGAAATAATAAGTAAAACTTAGTAACAAAATAAATATTTATGCAACATAAAGTATTACATTTAATTACTAATGAAAAAAAAGATATTAAGCTTATCTTATTAAACTCTTCTTTGAAACATTTCCTCTTATCATCTTATTTTTGTACATGCACATTATTATTTGCTTTCCATAAAAATAAAATTAAAATAGAATTAATAACTTAAAATCCTTTGCAATTGATACAATGAGCCACCAATGACCTATGTGCATCATCGAGGTGAAATTAGCACCAAGACCCCAAGGAATTTGTGACTAAACAACTCCACGATTTTGAGAATATGGCAACTTCCTCGACTTCTCTATCGGTTAATGACTCGAATTTACGTTGTTTTCGAAAATATGTATGGCTTATGAAAATCAAATCAAACTTTTATTTGAACCGATTCCGACAGTGCACAAGATGACTATATGCGTATTTATTATCTCATCGTTACAGAAGACGGTACATAATGTATTGGGTTTTTATCAAATTTTTATTATTTTAGGTTTTGACCACAAAAATCTGCAAGATTTCTGATCTTTAATTTTAGAAATTAAAACTTATTATTTTTTACAAGAAAATAAATTTTTTTAACAAGAATTATTTCCTTGACTTCATATTCATGCTTACCCTTTTTCCAAGGAATGCCAACTCTAAGTAATTGTCATAATTTAATACAAGATAAATTTAAATTTAAATTACAGACAATGAAACTTTATATTAGGCTAGTAACCTAAGTCTTTTTGCTCAACTAATTTAGTGAATTGATCGCTCAACTAATTTAGTGGATTGATGTGACCGTACCTCTGATATTTTTTTCAGGACGAAAAAAGCATGATTATATTTATATAACATATATAAAAAAGCCACATGTACATTCACGGAATACATAGCATATGTCCCAAAAGGTCTGGATCGGCATAAATATGGACCATGTTCAAAAATGGGGAGATCATGCCAATAAGACTTATAAAGCAAGGTTTTTCACCCACAATCAGATGAAACCTAGAAACAAGATAAGACCATCAAACTATTCGGTTGCAATAAGATTCCAAAGAAGTCATAGGAGAATACTTTGAGATGCAACCTGTGGAGACAGAGACAAGAAACAAGAAACCATCATCATGTAAACATATGTAAACATAGACCTGGAGGCATATAAAGCAAAAGGAAACCTAGAGGACCTGATTATCTGCAAGGGAGAACTAAAATTCAGAAGGATAGAAATCCTGTATGGAGAATATTTTCCTTTCAAAAGCGACCTATAGATGCCAAAAACCAAGAACCGCAAGCAAACCCTTCTTAGATAAAGCATCTGCCAACTGATTTTTATCCCTGTTGATGTGGTGAATTGAGCCATCCTTCAAAAGATTCCAATAAAAATTGATCATGTCTAACCATCCAACAAGGTGAGGCCTGGAGATGATATTTTTCATTGAGACGTAATCCACCATGACTTTTGAGTCTCCATAGATAGAAGATTTAGAAAGAGGCAGAAATTTAAAAGACCGGCGAGGGCCATTGCCTCAACGATATTGTTGGTGCCCCTCCCCCCATTCCAGAAGATTAAAAATTGAGTGTCCTCATTTTATAATATATGAAATCCACAGCCACATGATCCATGTTACTCAACACCATCAAAAAACACCCTTGGCATAGGAGAGAGCTCTTGAGAAAGATTGTTGCCAACCTGTTTCTTTTGCATGGGAGAAGATTGAGGGACAACTTCATAGAGAGAAATAACATTAAAAAAGGTTCCATGGAAAGGGGGGATTTTTCCTTTGAAAATATAATTGTTGCGCCATTTCCAGATGCTCCAAAAGGTAATGATGAAAATTGACCTCCAAGTCTCTTTTTGCTCACTGCACCATAGAAACGCTTCATTGATTGAAGCGTGAGACATATGCTGGATTTCGAAACAGTTCTCCAAAGAAAGCCATAGTTGCTGTGATCCGTTGCAATTTAAGACTAAGTGATAATTATCTTCCCCTGCCAACCTGCATATGGGACAAACACCAGAGCTCTGCCATCCCTGCTTTTTTAAGTTCTCCCACGACAGATTTTTATTGTGGAATAACAACCATGAGAATAAAACCATTTTGGAGGGACACCCATATTTCCAGAAAATGCAAGGGAATGAAGTATTGGAAGAAGACTGCTTTCGCCTAATCAAACTCTGATAAGCATATTTTACTCGAATGGAATTCATCCCCTTCGAGTATCTCCAAATTAGACAGTCATGCTCCGACGTTCGGAAAATGCCACAATTTCTAAGCTTAATCCTGAGATGGCCCCGTTGAAGAGCAATATGAGCCAGCATGTTCAAACTTTCTGCTTCACACCACAGAGGGATTGGACCCTGCCAGCTAGAGATTAAACCATCCCAAAAAAATAAATAAATAAATAAATAAATAAATTAAATAAAATAAAATAAAAAAAATACCATTTCTGTGGAGGAAAGAGAGTAAAGGTTCCGGAACAAAGATCTCCTCTGTGCCACTCAGAAACATATCTTTTCCAATAAGTATCACTTTTCCAGATTGAAAATGCCATATCAAGTTCTTCAGGAAAAAGCTTTCAATTTTACAGAGACTTAACCATATTGACGATCCATAGGAAGAGCCAATCCTTCCTAACCTGAACCAATGAGATAGATCCTTTCTACCCAAATACTTCTTCTGTATAGCTTTTCTCCAAGGCCCTTCTTCGAAAACACCCCTCCACAATGTTTTGCATAAAAGAGCCTCTCCAAATGTCCGCAAATCCAAAAGACCCCATCCCCCCATGCCCTTCGGCAAAGAAATATGGGACAATTTTGAGAGATGGTATTTTCTTTTTCCCGCTTGGCCACCCCAGATAAAATTTGCAGTGAGCTTATTCATTGTTTGAATTATGCCTGTGGGGGGGAAGAAAAAATGAGCCCAATAAACTGCCAGCTGGTTTAAAACCGATTGCGCCAAAATGACTCTACTCGCCAAAGAAAGACACCTATACTCCTAGACTGATATCTTCTTGTAATATCTCTCCGAGATCCATTGCCAATCCATTTTTGAGTATCCATTCACTTTCAACAGAAACCCCAGATAATTAATGCCCCGACTGATGGATTGCACCTCAATTCCGTAAAGAGTAGATAACCAGTCAGCATCTTCCTGGTTGATATCATTATGATAAATGATAGACTTCGAACAGTTTATCTCCAGTCCTGTTGCCCTCTGGAAATTTTTGAGAATATCATAGAAGCATAGCCATGTGATTCTGCATAAGATCCCAAACATTATAATATCATCTACAAACATATTATGAGAGATCGAAATGTTCCTGCTAATATTTATCGGGCGACACCTATTTTTCTTTACAGCCTTATTGATATGAAGGCTGAGTGAATTCATGGCCAAAATGAATAAGAGTGGGGATAAGGGGCAGCCTTGGCGAAGGCCTCTGGATGCAAGGAAGAAATACGATGGAAGCCCATTTATGATGACCGCATAATTCACCTTTTCAACGCATGCCATGATCTAGTTTATCATGCTGGCTTTCAAACCGACCTTTGCAAGCAAGCATCTAATGAATCCCCAGTCCAGACAAGCATACGCCTTGCGAAGATTGATCTTGAGAATGACAACATCACTTTTTTTTGCATGGATGGAGAAAATACCTTCTTGATTTGTTGCAACCGCGTCTAGGATGTTTCTTCCCTGCAGGAAAGCATGTTTATCCTTTGTTAAGGATGATGATAAAGTTCGTTTGATTCTTTCAACAATGATTTTAGATATGATTTTGTAAGAGATATTACACAGTGATATCGGTCGAAAGTCCATGAAAGACTCTGCATTCCCTTTTTTTGGAATGAGTGCTAAATTAGTTGAGGATGTTTTTTGGTTGATGCTGCCAGAAATCCTAGTTCCTTCTACCATTCTTAGTAGATCATTTTTGATAAGATCAAAAACGTGAATGAAGAACTCTATTGTCCAACCGTCCGGTCTAGGGCATTTGTCCCTTTTAAAAGATTTCATTGATTTCAGCAATTCCTCCTTAGTTACTGGCTGAAATATTTGATAGTTTATGTCCTCGTCAAACATCTGAGGAAACACTTCAATGCCCCATAGAATATCCTGAAACCTGTTGCCTTCAGATCTTTCATACTGCCTTTCGAAGAATCTCACTCCCTCCTTTGAGATCTCTTGTTGAGAATATAGAAATCCTCCTTTTCCATCGCTTATTTTCCAAATAGAGTTCTTTTCCCGCCTTGAGTTTGTGAATTTATGGAAAAATTTTGTATTTTTGTCACCTTCTTTTAGCCACAACACTCTGCTCTTCAGCCTCCAGAACGATTCCTCCTGCTCTAAGATTTTTGATTTCTTCTTTCGTAATTCCTTTATGTGATTTCTCATCTGAAGAGATAGGAGATGAGCAGCCATAGCTTTCGTTGCTCGATCCAATTCCTTTTGGATTTTCCGAAGGTCACTTCTATTAGATTGTCTTTTTTTGAATTGCCACTCTTTTACTACCTTTTGGATATAATCCATTTTTTCTCTGAATGTCATTAAGATCGAATAGGGATTGGAGGACGACATCTCTCTCCAGTCATTTTTAATGAGCTCATTAAACGCTGGATCCTCCAGATGAGTTCTGTTGAATTTGAAAGAATATCCTTCCCTGAAGCCCCTGTCCTTCCATCCTAGCACAATCGATCTATGATCTGAAATGAATACCTTCTCAATCGTTGAGAAAGGCATGCCCATCTTGTCAATTAGGCTTGCATGAAGAATAAATCTATCAAGTCTCTTAGCTATATAGGCTTTTTCAATTCTTCCATTTTCCCACGTCGGATGCATTTGAGGAGGGAGGATATCAACAAAATTCCTTTTCAACAGTTTGTTTTTTATTCTCTCATCTAGAGGATCCCTTTTCCTGTTGATGCCCCAAATTTCATCCATATTAAGAGTCACGTTTAAATCCCCTACAATCAGTAAATATTCAACATCAAAAATTTCAGAGGAAAAAAGTTTGTCCCAAAAAGGCAGTCTATTCCTGTAAGGAACATATATATTCAAGATATTTATTGGAGATTTATGTCCCCTGATTTGAGCCGAGATTAGAATTCCGGCCAGACAACTATATATTTTTTCTTTGATCGAATCCGGGTCCCACAGGACCGCTAACCCACCCAAGAGGTTGTTTGCTTCTACAACAGATATGAACTAGGAAGGAAATATCTTCTTGAAATATGAGATTGCCACAGAGGAGGCATGCATGGTTTCCTATATTAGGATAATCTTGGGGTTCGCTGAGAGAAAGAGATTTTTTAACGCCAATTTTTTTTTATCTGCCCCCAGACCCCTTATGTTCATTGATAGGATAAAATTCATTTTGGAAGTTTCTCGGCCATACTTGCTCTAAGAGGCCTTTCTTCTGTCATATCAATAACAAGAACATCTATAAGGGATAAATTACGGACTCCTCTTCCCACACTTTCACCTCTTCCCCTGAAGTGCCCACTGCCCCTGTTATTTTTCCTCCTCACCGTAACGTTACTGGAGGAATTTGGACTTATTTGAGGAGACTTTTGTATTCCTGGTTTATGAATGGTGAGAGCCCTGAGCTCCAGCGATTTCTTACTCACTAGGAAATCCAAATCGTTGCTTATTGAGTTTATGGGCGAAGAAGATGGAGAATTAATAGGGGTGGTTGTTATCATAATTTCCTTCCCTTTCCCGAGCGAGGAAAATTTCTTAATAGGAGAAGGAGATGAAGATTGTATGATATGGATCTCTTTACTGATTTTTTCACAAGGATGAGGAATCGAGGGAGGCTTAGGGATCTCGTGGTCAGGTGTCGGCTCCGAAGGGGGCATAGGAAGAGATATCAACTGATTAGGGACTTCATAATCAAAGGCAGGTTCCAACAGAGGCATCGAAGGTGAAATAGGCTCCACCGGGTTTGGGATTTTGAGCGGACAAGGACAGCTAAGGATATCTTCAGAATAAGTCTTTTGTCGGTCCGCAGACTCAGATGAGGATCGGCTCTTTGAGAAAGGTAACTTCGTCTATTCTGGGCATGGAGATTTTACCCTCCCACAATTTGCTGCAAACTGATGATGATGCTTACGGTTATTGGGGAGGCGTCAAGAACAGTTTTTTATTAGATGGCCAGTGTGATGGCATGCTGAACATCTAAAGGTAACCCCCCAAAAATCCAGTCTTTGCTTGATTTTAAACTCCTTCTAGTGAATGTCAATATGTTCCGAAAAGCCTCCTCTATATTCTTTATCTATCAATATCCACGCTACTCATTTATCTTTCTCTCCTAAGCACCATGGATTGACATAAACACATTTCCCAATAACATTTCCAATCTCAGCTAAAGTTTCTTTTGACCATAATTCTAATGGCAGACCTAGAAGTTTGACCCAAATCAAATTGTTTCTTGGGGTGTTTTTTAGAGGGTTATCCCATGTGCCACCTGTGCAATGCCATAAAACTTCTCTTATACACCCACTGATGCTTCAAAATGATATCTAGATCACTGGATTTTAGAAAATGAAAACAATACCACTCCTTTAGTAATCTAGCAATAATAGGAACATATCCTATTAATGGTTTCCATTGTAACTCGAGCTAGCTTCTCATTTTGGGGTCGTCCATTTCCGAAAAATGCCACCACCCAACTAAAGCATTTCCTTGTAGGCTTTCTATGCATACTGCCAGGTGGAAATTATCTATTTTAATGGCTACTGGAGTGGGAGCAATCTTGACAGGTTTTTGGTTTTTCTGAGAAAAACCATCATTCCATGCCTTTCCTATAATGCCTTTTTCACTTTGACTACTTATACACGGAGACCTTTCCTTTAGACTATCAAGACCATCCAAGTCATCCTGTGGGACCGAGGTGCAGACTAACATGTCCTTTAGAGTGGACTGCCAATTATTTGACAGCCTGGATTTTTCATGGGTGGACTGCGCGTGGATGGCTGCTTGAATCATCTTCTCCATGACATTTGTATCGGAAAATAAATCCATGCTAAATGGGCCACCTAACTCTCACCTTATGGGGACCATAAAATCCAAGAAGGATATGAGTCGGACGATTCAATCAGATGGTACAACAGACTTCTGAATAAAATACCAGGAGAAGGAAGTCTTACAAATCTAACCTCAGTTCTGACAAAGGATACCTCTGGATTTCAGAATCCCATTTTTTCCACAAGAAGGAAGATAATTAGAAGGCCAGCTGCCCACCTATATTAAGAAGGATGACCGCATCATGATCAAGGCACTGCGGGCAGGGGGGAATTTTGAAATATGACGTTAGCTCATTAGATCATATCTCATCCCAAGAAGAAAAAAATTTCCGGAATTTAATACAACTGGACCCTTCCTGAGGATGTCCAGGACTGGTGTTGGGAATTGAGAGATTACCTTTGATCAAAATTTGGTTCCGATGGAACAAATCCGGTGCGGAAAAACCAGAAGGAATCGGAAGGAAAATGACCAGGAGTTCATGGTTTCAGAGTGGTTTAGAAGCTCTCCATGACAGAAGCCTTTACGAAGCTTCCTCGGGACAAACAATGCAGCAACAAAAAACTTCACAGACACACCACCATGGCCCCAGCTTAAAACGAAAGTCGGAACAAGGCTTGGTGATGATAAAGTATTGCTGGATCTTGAAAACCGATTTCGTCAACACGCCACCATGGCCCCAGCTTAAAACGAAATTCAGAACAAGACTTGGTGATGATAAAGTACTGCTGGATCTTGAAAACTGATTTCCGTGACTCAATTAAGAATGTTTTCCCAGGCATGAGTGGCTTACCAGACTCACTAATAACTTGGAGACAAAACTTAATTTCTAAACAATATTATGTTAAACTCACAACCCGGTCATCCTTTCTCATTTCATCAGTACTTAATCTTCAGCTTCAAAAAAGAATTCATATAGAAGGACTTTGCCATAATTCAAACTACAATGTTGATAAATTCCTTTCAAAAACAAGACCATTGTAACAGAAAAACAACATTTTATCATGACAATAAAAATAACTGACCTGGAGAGACGCAGGCAAGCCGAAGCTGGGTGCACAAACGGTAAAATAAAAAAGACACGTCCTGAGAAGAACCGAATGCCCGAACCAAGATGATACGCTTTAGCAAGGAAATGCAATAACACAAAACCAGCTTGACCAGATAAAAACGGGTCTAGGAATTGAGTCTGCAAAGTTCTACGGAGAGGCGAAATAGAGACACATATGGAGGTTGCGCAGATAAACACCTCCCAGAGAAGAGCAATCCCTTCGGAGAGCCAGGTGAAGGGATGAAAGACTTGGTTAAGCGATAAAACATGCAAAATGCATTTCCTACAGATGTCCCAGTATGAAAGGAGTGAAGATATTCATGGCAGGGTTGACATTAAAAAGGCATGGTGTGAAAGACTACATGCATTGGTTATAATACGCACCTGCTCAGTGCTTATAGACCTCTTACCAAAGTATCGATCTCTGGTTGGGCGATTTTACCGACACCCCGCTCCACCGCTGCCGCGTCCCTCTCTCACCGTTCCTCTGATATAACAGAAGGAAAACTGCGAATGAATAATAAGCCGAAGGAAAACTGTGAATGAATAATAAGCCGAACAAATGGAAGAGAATAGTGGCCCATTTTTAAGTATTCAATTGAGTATATTTTCATGATCTTCGAAGGTATGTAAAAGTTTCTGATGAATATGGGATACAGGCCACTATAAAATTGATAGAGTTAGATCACTAAGACACAAGAAGCAATGATATGGACGCGATTGTGATTGGAAATTATCAACGTGACAAGGATTACGAAATGGATGAAGTTGACCAAAGGTAAGTTAAGGCTTCCTTTCAAAAACAGAAACCCCATACTAGGAAAGTCGACTGAAATTAGTATCCCGAACTATTATTTTGACACCCACAAAACTTAAAAGATGAACTTCCACGCGCCATTTGGCCTTAAAACTTGCTTTTCCTGGAATAACCATGTGGGGTGTAAGCATTTTTTGGAGGGTTAAAAGTGGTTGGAATTTGGGTAAAAAATTCTTTTTTTTTTTTGGTAAAAGTGGTGTTTGAATTATTTTTTTGACGGTGCACCATCGAAAACTTCTGGACACATAAAATTATGAAGTTTACTTCTATAGCACCTAAAATTATGAAATTTGATCATTTTTAATTGGATTTAGAAAAATCAGTACTAGTTTTTTTTAAATATAACCACAATTTCCATAACTTTCAAGACAAAAAATAATCACGACTTTTGATTTGAGTATCATCGTAAACTCTAGTTAAAATTAGATGTGCCATCTTGTTCTCGGCGTTTCAAAGTTGTAAGTTACAGCTGCTTACTCTCCCACACTATCTCATCTCTCTGGTACGACTGCAACAGATGATGCCTAGCGACTGAGAAGTCCGTAGAAAGGACACCTGTCTTCCCGACTCTACGGTCACGATGGTAAGGAATCAATGAAGTGTTGTGTCCACGAATTATAAAAATAAATGATAATCATAACTAGCAATTGCACCAAATGTTGCAAAGGAAACGTCGTAAGGCAATGGTGTGGGAAAGAGTTTAGGTGTGGGAAAGAGTAGGATTAAACTATTACTCTTTCTACAACTTCTGGATCAAAAATCATGGATGTGATTCATACTCAAAACCAATTCAACAATTTAAAATATTGTAAAAGCATGCAAAAGATTAAGAACTTTGCTTCTCCATGTATAATTCAAACACAAAACAAAAGGGAAAAATACAAAAGATGAGTAAATCGAAACTAGGATGCATATGGGCCAACAATATTGTAATTTGCACCATGTCATCCTACACTTGGAATATGAGTGTTTTGTTTTCAATCTTTAATTGAGAGCAAAGGAAGCGTCGACAAAAGTCTTTCTTATGTGATTTACGCTGAAGCTCTCCTTATAGCAAAGGAAGTGTTAGCAAGTTCAATTTGTTATAACCCAACTTATAACATATGATAGAGTTTAATTGTAAAAGCCAAAATCAATTATCCTAAATTAAAGCACTCATAAATTTTTTGAAATGGCTTTCAATATCTCAAATTCCATTGACATGGACCACTATTCCTAAAAGCAAAAACATAGATTTTTTTGTAAGATAACAAGAAAAATACCCTAGTCGAGGTTGAGTATCAGGGTTGATTGTTGGATCGCTTATATACCATTAGAGAAATAACAAATAGACCCAACGCTCTGAAATATATTCATCATTTACAAATTAAAAGAACGAAATATAATTCAATATAAACAAAATAAGTTACTTTAAAAATAATATTGTTTTCTTCTTTTTTTTAGAGGGACAGTTATGATATATTCATTTGAAAAAAAAGGAGAGGCTAACACCTTGGGGCAATGCTTTTAAAAAATCCTATATCTGTGTTTTCCTCCTTTTACGTGAAACTAAAAAACATTTGTTTTACCTACTACATTTATCTTGTAGATTCTAACATATTCTAACATATTGTTGCAGTAGAAGAATACATTTACTGTTCATTGTTCACTATAATGAGAAACAAAACACTAGAGAGAATAAAAGTCATGGGGTCTGGGGTGGAGTTTGGTCTATCTACTCCTACTCTTGATTGATGGATTTTCCCTCTTTCTGTGGATGTGCACGACTTTGATTGTTAGAGTTTGAATTCTCAAAAAATTTATTTTTGACCATGTCTCGCAGAGAGAGCAGGGCTTGTTCGATATGGAACCAACATTGGAAAATCTTGTCAAGATAATTTTTGAGGGTGGTGAATTAATGATATAAGAACCCAAACTCTGAGGAGCAATGCTCCTTCCACTAGTTATGCATAGTTTTGACCTATTCGATTTATTCTTTGAGCGAGATACAATGGGGACAACCATAATTTCTTCTTTGAGGGAGGTGCAATGGGGACAACCATGAATTGAAGCCATTGGGTGAATGGAGGAGAGGGAAGAGGCGTGAACTGAGGTTTCTAGAGATTTTGATGGTGCTAAGTGTAATGGGGTTGCAAAGTGAGAAGGAAGAGCACAACATTGCCACTGATAAAGGAACCGCAATAGAGACAAGAAGCACCGCAGGGTAGAGACATCAAATAAGAATATAAGGAAAGAGACTGAGAGGGAGGTTGCACACTGGAGGAGAGAATGGGGCTCGAAGGGGAGAAATGAGGAGAGTTTATGGAAGATAGAGAGCGGGACACAGTCACAAGAACTCTATGAATAGTCAAGTGAAAAACTATGATCTGAGTAAGTTGTGAACGATGATTTATCAAGAAGATACTCCTATTTGCTTGGAAATTAGAGCTTTGAGTGATAAGGATATGCTAAGGGTTTCTGAAGGGCCTGTCGCCAAAGTGGGAAGGACAATTTTTGTAAATGATTTGACTAGAGTCCTTTGTTGCATGTGATCAAGTAAGAAATCAAGGAATAGACTTGATAAAAATATCATCATTGATCTTAGCCTCTCCTCGAGGTTTGCAGCATGCATTGTTTGCCAATTTGTCCACCATGCCATTATTTTCTCTGAAGACGTGTAATAGGATACCTCTCCTAAAATCCTCATTTGATGTTGAATTCGGGAGACTATTTTCCCAAGGTCAGTATTTTTGGGAATCATACTTTTGACCATCTTATGAATGAGGATAATTGAATCTCTAATCACTATCAGATTCTTGAAATTGCACTCACAAAGGATCTGAACACCCAGAAGGAAGCCATAGGCCCCATCCCTGTTGTTAGATACAATACATAACCCCAAATCGAATGACACTGATTTTGATCCCAGATGATCAATTATGAAACCTCTAGTGCTAGCTTGACTAAGATTTAATTTAGAGGCACCATCAAAGAAGAGGCATGTCAACCTCAGATATTTTAGCCAATTCATGAAAGTATGACCTTTCAAACACACCTTCCAATTAACTGAACAGACAAGATTTCTCATGGGTAGACAAAAAATGTGGGGTGATATATCTAAGATGAAGTTGAACCAATGTCTCTCTTCATTTTGTAATAGATTGATATATATTTTATTTTTACCTTTGGATAAAATGGTTTCCATGGAAATACTCCAAGTTTTGGTTGGCCAAGAATTTCCTCATTTCAGGCTTTTTGTTGTTTTGATATATATATATTTGTTCCTTGCTGGCATTTTGTTTTGAAATATATATTTGTTCCTTGCTAGCTTTTTGTTTTGAAATATATATTTGTTCCTTGCTAACCAATGTTGCCAACATAAAAAGGTCTGGAGGCTAGTTGAGAAGAATTTAAGCATGATTTTGTTTTTGAAAGGATAAGGATAACTGGGTTTCCAATTGACAAAGAATTCATATATATGCTAAGAGTGGAATTTAATTGGACTTGGAGAGGACTTACCAAGGCTTGCAACAATTATTTGAGAATTTGCATGAAATGAAAAGATGATGAATGGTTTCCTCAACTTTAAATCAAAAAGGGAAGATTGGAGGACCATGGATGCCTCGTTTTCTGAGGTTGTCAGTTGTGAGAAAATTCCCCTTGAGCATTGTCCATATGAAGACTTTGATTTTGGGGAGACTTTCAGATTTGCAAACAATTTTCCAAATGGGCCATATGGGCTATTATTCAATACCATCTTGGAGTTTTCCATATCCAGATTTGATTGAATAAAAATTAAATTCCATACTAAGGAACAAAAAGGGACAAATATAGGAAAAAGCATTGGTGGAGGAAGAGGTAAGTCACTTTTCTACATGAATTACATGAACTCTAAATGAAAAATGGATGAAGTTGCTTAAAAATTCACTAAAATTGCATATCACATTTCATACTAAGGAACATAAAGGACAACATCACTAAAACTTTAACTTCTTTCGTATTGAGAATCCCTGTGCAAGTAAGAGAGGGTCATTGTCCCAAGAAACCTCTGAACTATGCCATTGTGAGTCTGTCTCTTTGCTTCTTTTTAACTTTACTTTTGTCTAAAGGTCGCTTGTAACATTTTTTCTCATGCATGATGAGGGTGACCACTGCCATTGAGGAGAGCACTGGCATATCATTCATTCTCACTTTTCTAGATAATTTCAAGGGGTATTTGTTCATCCCCAACCAACGTATTCAACCAGTCCTCCCAAGAAAACCAATCTAGTGAGAAAGAGGCTTGCAACCTCTAAGGAAGAGCCTCTATGCCAAGACTTCATCCTATAGGCAATGATGGCATCATATCTCCTACTTTATTTCCCTCCCATTATTACCCTCTCATTTATCTATTTGTTCTACCCTTCAATGATGTTGGTTCACTATCTTCCATCCTTACACACACTTGGTCACTCTAATAATCACTATTTATCTCCATATTTTGATTTTGGTGTTAGACGATTAGCCATTGGATTGAAAACCAATATAGTCAGTTATAGTTGGGTACAATGATAGGTCATCGCTACACAAAGCCTCTCTTGATGAGGGGCCTCTTCCTCACCCCTCTTCCTCTCTAGATTAGTTGAATATGTGTGGGAATTCCCTCTCTTGATGAGGGGCCTCTTCCTCACCCCTCTTCCTCACCAGATTAGTTGAATACGTGTGGGAATTCCATCCTCCACAACCACTGCATCATTTTATTACTTTTCCCAAGGAACTTGATCGCATGACCTCCTGCATTGAAACTTACAAATGCAAAATGATGCAGATAATGTTTTGATTTTTCAAATTGGCACCAGGCTTCAACTATGTCTATCTTCACTTTTTGTTTCCACCGAGCAATTTTTTTCAACATTATATTTTTTTGTTAAACTGGAACACTACCTACCTTTAATTTTTGTTTTGTATGTAAGGAATAGAATAATCTTATTTTCCTTATAGGTTTCAACATGAAATCGTGTTCAATTAACTCGATATGGTGACTATAGTTAAAGATGAAACATTCATTACTTTTAAGTACTTGTTTACATAGAAAAAAATTCCCTTTAAAGATTTCTTCTAAAGGATCGTGTTCAATTAACTCGATATGGTGACTATAGTTAAAGATGAAACAATCAATGCTTTTAAGTACTTATTTACATAGAACAAATTTCCCTTTAAATATTTCTTCTAAAGAACTCGATATGGTGACTATAGTTAAAGATGAAACATTCATTACTTTTAAGTACTTGTTTACATAGAAAAAAATTCCCTTTAAAGATTTCTTCTAAAGGATCGTGTTCAATTAACTCGATATGGTGACTATAGTTAAAGATGAAACAATCAATGCTTTTAAGTACTTATTTACATAGAACAAATTTCCCTTTAAATATTTCTTCTAAAGATTTCTTCTAACAACAGGGATTATTTTCATTTTCCATTAGCTAGAGCAGATATTCAAGATTTCTTCTAACGACACGTATTATTTTCATTTATTTTCATTTTCCATTAGCTAGAGGCAACAACTGTATTTAAAGCGAATATACATGAACAAATCCTATATCATTGATATGCGCCTTACAGTGGCCACATCTATAGGTGGAAACTAACATGAGCTTGTAACCAAATTTAGTTCATTTGATTAACTTTACTTGAAAAGTTAAAGTTAAACCAAGTTTTGACTAAACCCTATGTTCTTTCATTTCCTCTAAAAGGAGCTCACCAAGTACTTTAAGAACTTTTGTTTCAACAAACTTCAATTTATTTAAGTCCGCTTATTTCATTTCAATTTAATGTAACTGATACACTTTTGTTTCAACAAACTTCAAAACTTTTGTTTCAACTAACTTCAATTTATTTAACTCCGCTTATTCCATTTCAATTTAATGTAACTGATACACTTTTGTTTCAACAAACTTCAATACACTTTTGTTTCAACAAACTTCAATTTATTTAGCTCCGCTTATTACATTTCAATTTAATGTAACTGATGGTAGTGTAACTGATACACTTTTGTTTCAACAAACTTCAAAACTTTTGTTTCAACTAACTTCAATTTATTTAACTCCGCTTATTCCATTTCAATTTAATGTAACTGATACACTTTTGTTTCAACAAACTTCAATACACTTTTGTTTCAACAAACTTCAATTTATTTAGCTCCGCTTATTACATTTCAATTTAATGTAACTGATGGTAGTACCCTCGATGCGTTGTATTTAAACTATCTTTGCATTGTCTTCCGAAATTGACTATTGCTTAAATGGCAAGAAGGGAGTTTAAAAAAAACCAGTATTGGAATAATATATTTAATGATATAAAAGTCTTTAGGTTAAATTGAACTATGTTTCTTTAAATGTATTTACGATATAGGAGAATAAATACCATAACTTTG